>JABFDZ020000049.1:2369433-2383720 GCA_019775955.2 Pollimyrus isidori
GGTGAGACAGTGCTAGGGTCACATTTCTTTCTGTACTGATTTACAAAGATGGTGATTATTTATAGACAATCTATTCTTGTTTGGGGCAGGGAAACTGATCTTTCTGCTTGGTTCTGAAGAGCCAGATGGGGACTGATGGATAGATAAAGGACTGGGGGAAAGAAAACGGTGGGAAGTATAGAGACGATGCATATTCTGTGCATCTGTGTGCATCCATGTGTACATGCTTTTGGGGATAATGATGTAAGAGTAGCAGAAGGACAATAATACTGTATTTCTTAATGAGGACCAACAAGGACAAAGGGTTAGGTTACAGCTGGGCCAGGTGCCATTGACAGTGAGCAAAGCCAGACCCCATAGCTGCCACTCTTGATGGGTTTATTGGAATATGATACCTTTTGCAGCAATGTTTCACCCTCCAAGATGATGAGCAAAGTCAGACAGAGAGTGAGTATGAAACAATATGTTCCCGAATTTGCCCTTACATAAACAAGTACAGACGCTTCCCGGGTTACGGCGGTCTATACTACGATTTTTCGGCTTCACAATGGGTAAATGTTTTTTCCAGTACATTATTCAATAAATTTCATGACATATTCAACACTATTCAAAGTAGGATTTGTGTTAATGATTTTGCCCAACTGTAGACGAATATAAGTTAGAATGCATGTTTAAATTAAGCTAAGCTGATGTCTGTTAGGTTCGGTAGGTACTGTATTAAAATGCATATCACCTTAAGACATTTACCCCTTACGACAAGTTTGGTGGAATATAACCCCAGACTGAATTGAAACCATGCATCTACATATATATATATATATAGACATTGTATTATCTCATTGGCAGGGTTTGTGAAATGTTAGGATGTTAATATAAAAAGCTATTTTGAGTCTTTTTTTAAAAAAACAAAACAAGATGTAAATAAAATAGTATATTGGAAATTAGTTTCATAACATTTATTTTCAATGATAAAAAGATGGTCGACCATTCTCTTCACTTGAGGAAATAACTCAAGCTTTGTTTTATTTACAGTTTTTAGAAATGTATAGAATTCTAATCATGGTCTCGATAATGTAGTCTAGATTTCATTTGAGATTTAAAAAAAAGTTGTTTCCTCTCCCCACATGAAGTCAGAGAACTATTCCATGTCTCCTGTCACACTCGACTCCTCGCTGGCTATTTTAGGTTGTTCATTTTAATGAAACACACCCTCTGGCTTGACTTTGTTTTACCCACAATCCCCTTGGTCTCAAAAGCCAGGTCTGTCTGTCCCGAGTGTAGACTTTTTCTATGAATGCAATGGCATCATTTTGTCCTTCTGAAGTTTCTAGTGTATTGACAGAAAACCAGGTTCTCCCATGAGGGTCAATAGAGGAAATGCATTGTAATGCTGCATCACATTCGTGTACAAGTATTTGGTTGCAATGTCATACAAGTGCTATTTATAGCATCTGACAAAGAAATGAATCGATATATTATTATTCATATTGCCCACAAATGCTTCTAGTATGGGGCTATATTTATTTGTAAGAATTGATTATCAATGCGTGTATTCCTCCAGGTTGATTGGTTATGGTTATAACCTTCTAATTGATATTTATACCAATCACCACTCAGTGGCTTATTCGTTATTAATTTGTTAGGTTTCCTGGCTATTATTAGACTCACGGGTATTTTGGGTTACCTGATAATCAAAACTCAAAGAATGATTGTGCTTTATTTAATTTAGTAGTAAATATTTATTTCTGCCTAACTTTGGAAACATATCGTGTTTTATAAGGATGTAATGTCATTAACATGGGGAACGGAGTGGTATAAGCGGGCAAATCATGAAACGTAAAACGTCAAAGTTTAACAAGATAATTTCCACGCGGGGCGCGCGCATGGTCTCGCGGAGACACCATAGAAACCCGGCCGTTGGTCCTAATAATAACGAGTCCGTTCTCCCAAGTAACTAGTAATACCATAATACAACAAAAATAAAGACCAATTTATTAATAAATACGATCCTAAGGTTATGGTAAGGACATTTACAGTCAAGGACCAGCACCGCAGATTCTGATAAGTAAATATTTGCAAATCCGAAGGGGTTTATTTACTTCTCAGTACACGGTGTTTATATAGGTTAGCCAGGTAGCTAAGTAAGCAAAAATACTTAACACCCAGTATACTGATGTAAGGTTGTACCTGCATAAACTGTTGCTGAATATAATAGTATTCCTAGATAGCATATATTAGTCTATTATGGCTGGCTGGCTAGCCAGTTTTATTTAAGAATGAGTTCAGCGAAAATAGTTAAGAAGGTTAGGAGCAGACGGATTTTAATTTGGAGACATTTTCCCGGGCAGGTCATGGATCAGTTTTTCGTCGGGAAAATGGCCCCCAACTCTCAGTCTACACGCAAGCCGACGGATCACTTCGCAATCCCGGTACAGTGGAGGGGGTTGATCTCAGTGAGAATCTGACACCGCAGATCCTTGACCCTGACGTAGCGACTGAAACACCATAAGTGGGCCTTTTATTTCATGTAGTGCAGACATACTCTCTCATTCTACATAAAAAAAATTAACGCAGATGATTTAAAATGTTCAGATGTTCAACATTCTCTACATTTAAAAATATCTTTGCATAAATTAAGTATAGTGTAAATCACCTTGTGTAAGTAGGTTATTGGGAGAATTTTCTCACGTCACCCTCCAGCCTCAAGAAATCACCAATAATGATTCTGTTTTTAATATTTCAGTGTACATGTCTTTTGGTTGTTTTTCCTTATTGCATAGGAATCTGAGGAACAACTAGAACCTGATTTTGAAAAATCTTCATTTTTAAGTCTGGATGAAAGTCACGACCAGAAAACAAGGTGAGAAAAGATACCATCATTTCCCCAGTAAGGTACTGTGGAGGATTTTACAAACTTATACAAATGTTTACCCATCATGCTTGTTTGGAAACCACAGGATATTTAACTTTTCATCTACTCCTGAAACCCGTTGTGTTGAAACCTGTGATTTTTGTTGAATGATTTATAGGAAAATGAAAGAAACCCTAGTCCTTTTAATATGCATTTTATGTTACCAAAATTTGATAAAAAGGAACATTGGAATAAGTGACTTGAATTTTTATTTTTTTTAATGAGCAAGGCCTTACTTTAAAATGTGGTTTCTGCTTAATGTCCTGAAAATTAGTTTCGAGTTATGCTGCTAAATGGAGAACAGTGTTGCAGACAGAATGGTGTTTTCATTTTTCCATTGTCTTTCATTAAGTGACGAGTCAGGCATCAGTATCCCTGGCGGAGATCCCGACTGTGAATTCCGGAGTGAGGACTCCGTCTATTTCTCTGCTCTCAGTTTGAGGATAGATGAGATAGGGAAAAAAACTGAGGACCTAATAGAGAAGATTAATGAGAGCCGTGCAGTAGACCAAGAAATTATGAAAAGCTTCCAGGAAAAGTTAATGGATAAGGTAACAAACAATGTATTTCCACTACTTACAATTTTTCAAATGTCATCTCAAAAGCAATAGTCACTTAACGGGTGGATGGTCATACTGGAGAGGAATGCACAAGGAATGTGCTAATTTATACAGACCCAGAAAAACAGGGGTGGTTAGGGCTAGGCTATATAAAAAAAAATTATAAGCAACACTTAATTTAAAAAATATAAAGATAAATGATAATATCGAGTCATCTAACAGCACCACCACCCACACACAAAAGCACTTATTCAAGGGACTCCAGGTGAGGCACAAGTGGAGGGGAGGGGGGGGGCTGATCATTATTGTTCGGTTGCTGTGGAAAACGATCGATTGGAAGGCCGGATTTAATTATGATATTAAAACACGTTGAAGACCATTTAAGTTCACAAACGTACGGTGAGCGGTAAGCCTCACCCACACAACAGCTTTATGACGAATGATCTACATACACTGACAGCTTTGTATCTGCATCAGAAACATCGGTTAGTGGGCTGAACTGAACGTCAAATTATAAATCTTTGCGTCATCTTGCTGTGAAGATCACTTCCCCAGCAAAGGAGATAATCGCATGTCAGACATCGTCAGTTATCGATAAATATCACATCACCCATCCCTAATGATTCATTCCAGTCACCAACAGCTGGAGGGTTAGACCCTTTAACTGCTGATAAAGATCAGATGTTTCCGTGATACGCAATGCACCTGTCTTGTATGAGCAAGAAATGCATTTAAGGCTAGAATAGAATGTGTCTGCAGGTCAGTGAGGTGTGTCAGCAGGTACAAGGGCAGATGTTCAGCACCTATGAGGAGAACAGCCGTTTGATGGAGGATAGGCTGAGGGAGCTGTCAGAGGTACTGGACCAAAGCAGCCGGCTCAGTGCTGAACTGCAGAGTGCCAGCCTGACCCTGGTCACCATCAGCAAAAGCCTGCAGAGACCCCCTGAGCAGTAAACACTTTTCAACCCAGAAGTTACTGCAAAATATAGCCACTATTAATATAGAGGGTGATTCAACTATACACTAGTCCTAGATGCTGTTCATCTTAGTTTCTGTTTAGAACTGCCAGTCTGTGTTTAATACAGTGTAATTAAAAATAAGAGCTTTGTTACACTGATGTTTATACCTGCTTGTTTAATCCTCACAAAGCTGTCTAAACAAATATCTTCAATTAGCCAGAAGACAGGTTTTATATTAAGCTTTTCATTCCCACTCAATATTTCCAATTACTGTAAGTAGAAAAAGTTTAAAAGCATTTAGAAAGAAGAATTAAGTACTTGAAGCTATTCTTAAAATATTACAAAATATAATAAATCGTAATAGATTTTATTAATGGAACAGCATAAATTCACCAGAATAATGTCAAAAGTCCACGCTGTCCCCTCTTGACAAGATTAATGAGAATTTTATTTGCAGCCAGGGCAGAGGACCAAAGGCCAGAGAGATGGAAAAGTGGAAATATTATGATTATCATTTTCACAGCCAATGAAAAATAGTTTCTGTGGAAACTGCTGGTTTCTGTTATTTAACCAGTAACGTATGAAGTGTACCAGTGCGTAAATGTTACAGGTGTTAATTTTAGTCTATACCATATCCAGAATCAACACATATTATGTAATGGGAAATAGCAGTGCAAAACTGACCAATCTAACTAACTTTGACCGTTCCAACCAAAAGATACAGATATCTATAAAAAGAGGAAATAAGGTGGAGACATCTTGTGAATGAGCAGGTCACAATTAGGATCTGTAGTGTATTTACCGTACTGAGACAGCATCTCATTTATTTGTCTACTGTGAAGGACTGTAGCCCAGTGATGGCTCTACCCAAAATCAAGGCATGGATATCATGTGTACCTGCGAATAAAACAAAAACAACAGTGAATTACAGACATTCATCTGAATAGTGGGTTTTCGCTGGCGTCGCCCTGCCTTGTGTCACATGGTAATAATTTCAGGATCCCTCATCACCCTGAGAAGAATAAGCAGTAGCTGTATGGTTAAATGGATGGAAAAGTGGGATGTTCTGTGACCTAAGCAGTGATAATAATGGTTTCCCTGACTGTAGTGTCTGACGTTTCATGCTAATCTCGAGTCTGTGTGGACTGCCAGCCGTTTACCTCTGTGCCACATGCAACGGTCCCCATATTTGTGCTGTTATTGACCTCTACTGGTGGTACTTTGTAAAAACAAGTTTTCATGGTTTCTTCAAGTAAATCTCTTGGAATTGTAATGCTCCGATGAGAATGAACCTGCATGCTTTTGCCTTTCCGCACTTTGGTATAATGCCCCACTTTTCAGACATTCCTTTTTGGTCCTCAGTTGGCCTCAGGTGCTCAATCCTGCCCAGATTCCTACATCCTTGCCATTAACCTCACCTTCATACGTGTTGACAGATTCCAAGTTCATGACATGTCGGATGATGTGGTACTCGTCTGCAATGCCGTTGCCCCCTAGCATGTCCCTCGCCTGTCGAGCGATGTCCAGGGCTTTACCACAGCTGTTCCTCTTCAGCATAGAGATCATCTCTGGTGCTGCTCTGCAAGTTAGGCAGACACACAAGCAGAACTTAGCCCCCTTTCTCTGGTTGCAGTCACTTTTGGAGTGACTTCTTTCCTAACAATCTTGGAATAGTGTGAAATTGAACCACCACCAAAAAGCTGCAGATTAAAGACTTTGAAGGGTTCATGGGTGTACCAATCTTAAGTGTAGAATTTAACCTGGCTTGAGATGGCAACAATTTTCTTATGCACAGATCTGATTCTAACTGTTTCTGTCCTGCACTAATATTGAGGTAACATTGCCCACAGAAGTGAAGCTCACTTCCTTTCATCCATGAGTCTGCCCAGCTGCAGACAGGACTGTAGTCCAATGGTGATCTCTGTCAGCATATCAGCCATCTTCTTCTGCATGAGCTGGTTCCTGGCCAAGGGCACGCCAAACTGAATCCTGGCATAGGAGAGTGCAATAAAATTAACACACCACTCGTCTTTATATAATTTCACATCTGTTCTATGAAAGAGTCGACCCATACCTGTCTAATGTGTACTGACGGGCTGTGTGGAAACAAGATTCAGCTGCACCCAGAGCACCCCAGGAAATGCCATACCGGGCATTGTTTAGGCAGCCGAAGGGACCCTAATCAGACCCAACACAATCAAATTGGTTTCAATCAATTTTAAAACCTCTGCAATATCCTCTAAAAAAATCTACTCATACTCACAGCCAAACCAGAGGCTTTGGGTAGCAGGTTCTCTTCTGGTACCTCTACGTCATCCATCACAATCATGCCTGTGGAGGAGGCTCTCAGGGAAAACTTGCCCTCAATCTTTGGCGTACTGAGGCCCTTCATGCCGCGCTCCAGAATGAAGCCTCGTACTTTGTTGTCATCACATTTGGCCCATACCACACAGATGTCTGCCACTGGGGAGTTTGTGATCCTGGCCAGCAAGTCATGATTACAGTGCTAGGTTACAGAATATTTTTATAAACAATCAAGCTCTTTTTATACTGTTATGCAACGACAGTTGTAGACTTACTATTTTAGTAGTAAACTGTTAGTAATATGTATAGGAGAGGCTCTTCATAGCAGTCAGGTGAGGAACTGTGCTGTCCTGAACTCACCATGTTTTAGAGCCTGTAAGGGTGAAGGTGCGACCGGAGGGGTTGTATTTTGCCCGAGTCTCCATGCTGCCCGGATCGCTACCATGGTTTGGTTCCGTCAGACCAAAGCAGCCCAGAAGATCCCCTTTCGCTGAACCATGTAAAGATACATGAATTAAGGTGTTGATTTGAAAAAAAATGCCTACAGTAATGCAATCTAGAGAACTAAGGTATATTCTCTTACTTGCGTAGTTTACTATGTATTTATGGCAGACTAAAGGATGGATTTAAAGATGTTTTGTTGCTAGAAATCAGTGAATTCTTAAAGACCTAAAAGCTAAAACTAAACAGCAGAGTGTTACATTAGTAAGCAGTCATGGTATTGTTTGCGGCTGCCTCTGCTAACCCAGTCTAGGGAGGTATTTCTCCTTCTGCTCTTCCGTGCCGTAGGCATAGATAGGGTGCATGACCAGTGAGGACTGCACACTCATGACTGAGCGGTACCCGCTGTCCACCTTCTCCACCTCCCTGGCAATGAGTCCATAGGCCACATAGCTGGTGCCAGCACAGCCATAACCTAATACCAGTTTGGAGGAGACAGAGCAGGGGAAGGCATGATGTAAAGAAAGGGGATTTGTGAAAGCAAACATGATAGAAGGGGATTGGTTACAGGATATGCTGTGAATTCCATCTCATACATATACTTTTCTTATATCTGTAAGTTACGTGACACCCCAGTCACTGCAGTATTTGTTTACCTTTAATTGTTGGGCCCAAAACTCCCAGTTCCCCCATTTCTGACACAATATCACGATGGAACACTGTGCAAGAGAAACAGATTGATTATTATTAAAATTTAAGAGTGGACTTTCCAATTTTTTCCCAATTCTAATAATACTTTGAAGAGAACCGCAGCAAAATGCAATAAAAAGATCCTCCATGGTATTTCTTTCTAAATGGAAAGAGCCATTGCTGTTTCCCAGCTGTAAATTTAAAGCCTTTGGTTAATGCCTGTGCAGGTCAGTCTGAATTTTCATTCCACCTTTAAAATATTTGGAGACGGAGCACTCGAGAATACAAGTAACCTCACAGAGTTAGACGGATGGGGAACTGCATGGAACACTGTGAAGTAAAATGTATAATACCCATATTCTGAGTATTTTATTTGAAAGGTACCATCAATCTACAAAGACAGAATATCTGGGTGAAAATATGTATTTTATAAATGGTGAATTTTGTATTGTCAGAACGTATAGTGGTCTGTTCGCACACACCTTCATTTCTGTTGGCCATCAAAATCCGTGGCATGAGTTTCTCCTGGCAGTATGTACGGAATGAGTCTCGAATCATGATCTCCTCTTCAGTCAACTGCCCCTCCAGGTCCAGAGGATCACGCCAGTTGAATTGGACCTTGGCTACCATAACAGATTATTATGTTGAAAATGACAAGGAAAAACTGATAATTGACACATCTGCTACATATGGTCTGCTACATACGTGGTTTCACTGTCGTGTTATCCCTCGCCTTCTCACCGTCTGAGTAAAAAATACCAGCAATAAATGAGGTAATAATGTACTTATGAGGAATAATAATTAAACATCGTAACTTAATAAATTGCCTTCACATTTGTTGTGTGTCAAACGCGACGCTCAACACACCAGAGCGAACAGGTGCGACGGTTCCCTGTCCCCTCGAAGCCGCCATTAAAGTACATCTGTGGGGTTTGACGAACAGGCGCAAAGCGGCTCTTCGTAGCGCCATGGCTGCTGTACTCTGAACAGACACGAAACAATGCAACATAAATACTAATATGGAAGGACATTTCTCAAAGCAGAACACAGCACACGGCAGCTATTAGTAGCAAAATATGTCAGATTAGTTATTTATAGAACTGTCTTAATCTTTTATTCAACTAACAGCTCCTCGTCGTTATTTGACTAAGACGCTATTCACCTGAGAATAATACACGACATAATTAAAGAATTATAATACTAATAATTATTCTGCGTTGTCAAATCTCCCTGTCCCCACCATAGTAACATAATGAAATTATATAAGGTTATTATAAAGGTTATTATACAGATTACACAAACGCAGTTCTTTAGGGAACTATTATTATTAAATCCGTCGACTATCTGTCATACAGCTGCAGAAGCTCATTAATTTGAAATAAGTATAGTTACTTAAATAAGTTTAGTGTCCTTGTCATCGCGTTTCAGAAGATACCTAATTATAGTCGTATCCCCAAGAAAGCTATATAGCACCTCCATAAGTTATACATATATATTACTATGACTTACGCGTTAGAACGTGCTTTCAAATGTGATTAATAGTTGACTTTAACCGTGCTTCTAGGAAAAAAATCCTTTTGGAATCTGTCAACACTGAAGAGTCGACGTCACTACAGTGCGACAAGGAGGAGAGGTGAGTTTGGACTTGCTTTCCTGCCATTTTGAGCGCGGCAAATTGGAGGACATGTATTGATGTTTTGATCACCAAAGCAATTTATATAAAGACAAGACACTGGAATTGCTGTGTCTGCTTATAGTCCCGCAAACATACAGAAGACTGAGATGGGTAAAGGAAAATATGGTTATTTCGAAGCAATATACAGACAAGAAATGTTGTATTAAGAAAGTCGACAAGACCGCCTCTCGATGACTAATTTCAGATGACCATTTAAGATGATGGTCGTGTGTTCACCGGTATGATTGGCGTTTTAGCGGGGGCGTGTATATTTTTAGCATGTCCATTGGACGATTGTTTTTCAACACGGCCCGGTAAAATGCACGCATCTTATGCATAACATAATTAGATTCATAGATAGCATAACGACTGGATCAGAAAGAATAGTGTTTTTGAAGCTGCTTTATAAAATAATAAAAAACCATCTGCTGATCTTCAAAATTAATATGAAAAGAAAATATATATATAAAAGTTTTATTCAAATTTTGTGAATGCCGGCAGTGGAATTTACACAGGAAAATACACTTTAAAAAAAAAATTGAAAAAATCGACGCGGGCTACATTCGCCACGCGGGCGGGGATTATACACTAATATTTTACTGGGCCTTACCCAATACGTCCAGGGTTATCCTGGTATTCCTTATTTCTCTACTTCCATACATAATAAGAGCATTAGCATTTATTATTTGCATTACATTGCTGAGCTTTAATGCAAACCACTATTTATTACGAACGCAAATTATAATTCCCATACCACATTTTAGACCATTTAAAATTACATAAAAATAATAATTTTATGTTATTTCGGTAATTGAACAAGCAACATATACGATTACACTTCATGTACTTTGTGTCCGATCCTATTAAAATAGGAAGAAAATGTGTTAATTTGAGTTCACGAGGAGCGTGCCAGATTCCACATTCCTTAGTAGTACCGGCAGGGAAAATGTTAAAAAAAGCCCCACCCACCAGACCACCGGGCAGTCAATCGGTGAATTCCCTAGCGTCTATTGGTGAAGGTCTTTTTTTGTCCAAGAAAGAATTCTACCCTATAATACATGTGGTACTTATGGTGGGTAGGACTGATTTTGAACGTCAGCAAAGGCGTCCCCGACAGTGGTCAGTAGAAGGGTTGCAGAAGTAACGGATGCAAGACTTGTTACGATGTCTCCCGTTTAACTTTTAGTTGACCAAAAACACCCATAATGGAGATGGACTATAAGAATCCTGACAAGAAATATGGTAAGTGTCTTAGAAGACGTAGCCAGTATATCCATCGGCATTGTTTTTTGAGCTTAAGTATTGTATGTAATATGCTGCATTGCTGCATATTTTTGTTTTATTGCTTAAGTATAAAGCGCCGGTCCGAACATTAGTAAGAGCAGCATGTAGACAGTAAATGGTAGCTGTGCTGGTGCGTAGTACATATAACTTAGCCAGGGAGTTCTGAGTCGTATATAAAATACAGTGACTCGTGAGCGAGGTTTATGAAAGAGTAAGGGGTCTGATTCCTTTTAAAACAGGTATCTTCCGCTGCCTTTGGGCATTTGCAATAGGCTGTATCTGTCTAAAATAATTACTTAGAAAAATATTTCTTCAATTTCAAACGATAAACGACTTTTCTCCGGATGCTAATACAGTAGTCAGCGAAAATTCCTTAAAGGTACTTTCGATTTCCGTTTGCGGATTGATTTAGCTGTCAGTTCTAAATTAGTTTGTAGACTCTAATTTTATCCCGATGCGTATAAAGCCTTTCCCATGACGGAGTCTCCTTCCCCGAAACTACATGCATACTCAACAGGACCCGGGAGAGGAATTAATAAAGGATTTTCTTTTTCTGGCATTTCACCTAATTAGAAGAATAACATAACAGCAAGCCCACCAAGTACTGGAAATGTATTCGTAATCCACGTAACATTTTAACTTGGTTTTATTAATGCTTAATTATGTTTAATTTTCCATTAGTATATATATATGGTATATGTATTGTGATTTATATATAGAATTACAACTGTAACACAATAACGGTTTTATTAAATAAAGGGCATCTCACAGCCACATGAAGGTTATTCTTTAATAAAAGATCCTTAGCGGGTTTGTGCAGTCTGTGTAGAGAGTCTAAGGCTTTCCACTTCATTCTCTCTATCTATCTATCTATCTATCTATCTATCTATCTATCTATCTATCTATCTATCTATCATATAATATCCTCGTTTTCATGCATGCATACTGCCGATACTGTTACATACTATGAAGGCAGCGTTTAAGAAAACAGCTTGTCAACATACACCGATTGTGTCCGGCTAAAAATAGGGAATTCCACAAGCAGGCGTTAGCAGTTAGCAGACAGCGGGAAGGGGCGTGGCCACATGCTCTTAACTTTTCCTTCAATCACAGAAAGCAGGCGAATTCAGAAATCCCACAATCCCTGATTATTCTTGCATGCTAGAAAAGTCTCTGGGATTTTCCCCCTTCTTTTGGCACGGCCTCTGCATCCTCTGAGATGGCAACAGAGATAACAAAGGCCTTTTAACAAAATCTAACAAACTAGGAATTATCATGTAAGAACAGGGTGAAAACCGAGATGGTTCCATGAACCCTCCGATACCTTCATAATGATTCATAAGATGATTTCTGTTCTTGCCTTTAGCTTCCGTTAGTATTTTTTTCCTTCTTCTCAGGCTTCCTCTCTCCCTTGCAGTCAGTCATTCTCTCACACTCCGTCTTGTCTCACCATCACTAATTGGTTTGGTAATTTCTCTCCCAGGAGTTTAGACTAGGCGGCACACAGCACACATCCAGCCTGCCCTTTCCTTTGATGGATTTCTCGTCATTCACATTCAGCACTGAGTCTCCCAGGACGCTCGTGCAGCTGCAGCGGTATAATTAAAGTATTTGCAAGAAACACAAAAAAACAACCTGAAACTAGCACAGTTATCGCCAGAAAAAATGTAGTTCCTTCGAGCCAGAAGCAAAAACAAACCTTTGAACTGCTGTTTGGTATTCGCAATGCTAAATGTACTGCTGTGCCACCCGGAATGTAATATTTATTTTAAAAGAAATAATATTTTTGGCTCAAAAACTACAACTCTATAAAACTACATCATTCTGTAAAGACAGCTGACACGGCCAATCTTAATTAGCCTAGGAGGTATATATAGATGTTGGCGCTACTGTATGTTTTTAATTATAGTTGAATTTAGGAGTGCCAATCCCTATTCGTCCTTCAGAGGGAAGTCGTAATAACAGAGAAGCATGCTGGGACTGAAGCTGGTCTGTAACATGATGTGGTTTCAAATTGCAGCTAATTATAACCTTAAGTTAGTGGTTCAGTTCCTCAGTTGTTGTGCCTTAGTTATACGAAATGTGATAGCGATTATTTGTCTAGGCTCATTTTCTGGGTTAGTCTTGGCTTTGGCCTGCTTTGGTATTATAGGTTTTACGTGTTTGATGAGATCGCTTTTTAGATATATAGATAATGTCCTTGCCCTTTTCTGGAAAACCAGTATTGAGTAAAACTCCCAACACACCCGCTTGTTTTATTACTGATTTTTTATGCACCATTTTCATGAGATATTCATGCTGCAGACCGAGACCCAGGAACTTATCAGTTTTGTTGAAGCATCACTGTGAGGTTAAAGAAACGTTGGGACACTTTGACACCGCAGATATGGAGAAGCAGCATACGCTGCGAATCTGACGTTTTTATGCTTCTGTCAGGCCAATGTTTTTTTCTATGAGGAGTTTTTCCTCCCAGTGGGGAAGAAGGAGACCGTGTCTGTGACCTCTTCCTTCCTAAAAAGTAGCTTTTCAGCATAACCAGCCTGCTTATTACGACCCTTTAATGTATCACAGGCCAGGTGGGCAGCTAGTTTTTATTTACCTGTGTGCTAACATGTGATGGTAAAATACTTAATGAAGCAAATGTAAGATTTCAGACTTCTTTTGAAGACCATGTTAAAAACCACAGGGCCTATTTTATTACTCTATTATGATACTCAGCATTACTCTTGTACTCGTGCAATATTTCTAAAAACCTTAAAATGTGCAATCATACTATGGACGCCCATTTCCGCCACAAAAAGAAAAAAAATGTCATAATAACGAGAAACTTTCTCATTACGACTTACTATCTCATAATAACGAGAAACTTTTTTTATAACGAGAAAAAATATTATTATTATTATTATTTTAAAAAAACTAAATTATCACGACTTCGACTAAAAATAACCTGAGGGTTCTTCTGGTTCGGGAGTCAGCTCCAAACCTCACGAATGTGTACAACAAGCTGAGGTGACTGTGGCTAGAGTTATCGGAGTTATGTTTGCTATAGGCATGTTGAACAGTACTTTAAACGGGGCTTCACAAATAAAGAAATACTAACGTCGCTGAAAGAGTTACATGGAGTTCAAATTAGCATTCGAACCCTCGAGCGAATTCTGTGCAGACGTCAGCTTTGTAGAAGATAAAACAAAACTGACGAGGCTGATGTTGCAGCATTTGTTGTATTCCTCCTGTACTCCGTATCAAGAGGTATCTAATTCCTTTTAATAATCACAAACTCTCACTCAAGCTCTTGCTCAGAACAGTGTCCTTTTATTATTTTTTAACTCTCTTCTTTTCTCTACACTTCGGTTCCCTCTCATTCCCATAATACCTTTCAAACTACCTGACATATGGCATATTAACCATGGATATGACATCCCCCCTTTACTTGGCATTAGACTCCCAGTTAGAACAACAACGA
>JABFDZ020000049.1:2411244-2428525 GCA_019775955.2 Pollimyrus isidori
GCATACCTCGGTTGTAACGAGTGGTTATTTCAGTCAAAGTTGCTCTTCTATCAGCTTGAATCAGTCGGCCCATTCTCTTCTGACCTCTAGCATCAATAAGGCATTTTCGCCCACAGGACTGCCGCATACTGGATGTTTTTCCTTTTTCACACCATTCTTTTTAAGCCCTAGAAATGGTTGTGTGCGAAAATCCCAGTAACTGAGCTCTGTGAAATACTCAGACTGGCACCAACAACCATGCCACGCTCAAAATTGCTTAAATGACTTTTCTTTCCCATTCTGACATTCAGTTTGGAGTTCAGGAGATTGTGTTGCCCCTAAATGCATTGAAGCAACTGCCATGTGATTGGTTGATTAGATAATTGCATTAGTGAAAAATGGAACAGGTGTTTCTAATAATCCTTTAGGTGAGTGTATGTATAAAGTAATGTTATCTGTTATATAAATAAACTCATGTGAGACAAAAAATGTACGTTTTCAGGGTTGCCAAATCATAAGCATCTGGCATGACACTCATGCTTTCAGACTGGAAATGTTACGGCAAATCTATGTTATACCATTACAACACCTAAAATTAGCTATGTCAAAAATGTATTTACACGGTTAATTACAAATGCAGAACTATTACATGTGTGTACAAACATCTCGAATTGAAATTCTCACTTCAGCCAGCTGGCCGAAGTTCTATGTCAAGTGACAATAAATCATTTCAAAATGTTTTTGAATTGTACTGAATGAATTTGATTTGACAGTCAGGTACTGGTTACATACAGTGTTGATGCAACTAATAGGCAACTTAAATATATATCACACTAAATAGTTAGACATTATGATCTTCCGGACCTTTGCTTCAAGAATTTTTCTCTACCTGGACCTCTTTAAATTTTAGTTGAATATCCCTGTCCTATAGTGTTATCGAAGACGAAATGCATTTTTGAAAAAGCCGGATGAGCCAGTGCTGGGTGTTAAAGGCCAGGGGTTCAAAGGTGGGGTCAGTCAGCTGACCGTGAGAGAGATTTGAATTTGTAGAAAAATATTATGCCAATTTGTGAGTTCGGGACAGACAAACCTGGACTGAATGTTCTGCTGAAGTATTTCCATCATCAAAGTGTCAAACTGGCAAGCAAAGTCGGTAGGAAGATGATTCAGTGTTTTGCACATTGCTCTGAGCTGTGCCGAGGTCAGGGAGACGCTGGGCAAGAGTGGAAAATATGGCAAGAGCAGGAAGCCGGAAAATCCCGCTGACTCACCAGAACGTGAATGCTGACCCAAAGCCTGTCGAAAGCACCTTCGGAGTAAATATTCTGTCAATGGATGTGGCAAAAGAGGAAAGATGAGGCAGTTTATGTACGACAGAGGCCAGACAGCGGAGTAAAGAAATCATAATACAGTTAGGAGGCGGAGATGCTGTGCTACTCGACCTGTATGGTTTTATGGGCAGCTGCATATTTGTGATGTGCCGCGTGGCCATGCAGTAAAACAAAGATCCAAAAATGCACGAGTAAATTCTGGATCAGATAAGTGCTGGTCAGGGAAAAGTCCAAACCCAGATGTGGCAAGACCAGAAATGAGCAGCTGGTACCTGTTTGCTGAGTTGATCCTGTCACATAAGCAAGAGTCTCCCTTTGCACTCAGCACTGGCTGCTATATCAGTGTAAAAATACTATTTTCTTGATTTATGCAATACAGATGCTCCTCTGCTTACGAATGAGATATGTTCCAAATGGATGTTTGCAACTAGAAATGTTTGTAACGTTATTCAAGATCATTTTAAGGGTATACACAAGTACAAAGAATTAGGATTCTGGGAGTTTGCACGCTATGCTGCTGGGCGTCGTACTAGGCAGAATTGGTGTGCAGAGAAAAAAATTGGTGTTTCAGACAGGAAACGGGAGCCCAATGAACACAATTTGGACTTACAGTTCTCTCCGTTCGTATGTGTGAAAGTTCGTAAGTTGAAAGTTCTTAAGCAGAGGAGTATATGTATTCATTTTCCGTTAGATCAAATAAACAGCATTAAATCAGTACTTTTATGTTGGCAGCCTTGCAATATTGCCTGTCTTTCTACCCAAGGGGCCTTGCTGCCAGAGCAGGAGAACCTGCAGGATGAAACTGTGGGAGACAAAAGCCCTGAGTGCGAAGACTTGGGGGCCTTCCTGGACTTCCCTGTAGGCGGCATCGCGGAGCAGCTCACGCGGCTGGACGCGGTAAACGAATCAGCTTATTTGCATTGAAACTGTGAAGCAGCTTATTTGCATTGTAGTTTATTTCTGCAGTTTATTTGCATAGCTGGTGGCTCATGCAGGGCACCCTGTGTGGCTTATTGTACTGCACTTCACTCAGCTATACAACTATGGTTTGCAAGGTCACAAGCACAGATGCTTAAGCTATGCACCAGCTACATTAATGCCCTTCCACATACCCAAACACAGACCTTCTTATCTCCTCTTCCTTGCAGGAACTATTCGTCAAGGTCAGCCCATTCCAGTGCCTGGGTTGCGTCTGGTCCCAGCGTGACAAGAAGGACAATCTGTGCAGGACCATACGAGCGACCATCGCTCAGTTCAACGCCGTCACCAACCGAGTCATTACTTCATTGCTTTGTTGCCCAGCAACAAATTCCCCTGGAAACCGGGTCCCAGCTCCGGGCCCTTTCCACAGGGCCCGCATCATCGAGAAGTGGATTCGGGTAGCTCAGGTGGGCATAGGATTACTTTGTTGCTAAAAGCACGTAACTGCGCCACCCACAACCTAACATGAGTCCACACTGCGTGACCTTAGGAATGTCGACAGCTGAAGAACTTCTCCTCCCTGAGGGCCATCCTGTCTGCTCTGCAGTCCAACGCCATCTACAGGCTGAAGAAAACATGGGCGGCCGTCAGCAGGTGGGTACGTCTAGGTTGACGCAAGCTCACCGGTTTGGCCATGATCTGCCACTGGAAGACTTGCAGGAATATACCGTCAAGGCAGACCAGTCAAAATTTTGGAGTAAGTCATTCAACAATGAAGATCCCTGGAAGGGAAACATGACTGAAACTTCTGTTATGTTCATACAGGGAGAGCGTGACCACTTTGGAAAACCTCTGTGGGATGTTCCCTGACGAGAACTGTGTCCTTGGCAATGGGGAGATCATTCACGAGGTCAGAGACTCTTTCCTGAACAGGACCTACTCTGTGTACTGACCTGGCCACAGCGGGTGATACAGCTGCTAACGCTGAGATGTAGTGAAAGTCTAGGAGGACAAAATCGCTATAAAGAACATACTGATCTAGTGACACACAAGGTCATCTTAATGTTACTGCATCCACTTTTCTTTCCTTCTCACTCCAGTTGAAGTCTAAATCTAAACATTAACCATAGCGGTTTGGGTGTTTTTCCTAGAGTGCAACATAAGTGCTTTTTTTGTTGTTTGAAGTTGAGTGTTCAAACCATACTTCCCCTTTGTAACCTAACCAGCCACTGCAAACATTCAGAATGTGGAAATTATTTTTGCAAACATAAACCGCATACAGACACACACACTGTCCAGGTATTCCTATCTTTGCTGTGATCCTCCGTTCATTTCTATGGGAAAAACCCAAATCCCAACAATGACAACCTTCACTAACCAAACAAAATAGTAGAGCTTTTGACATTTTTAGTTTTTTTTTTTATTGCACTCAGCTTTTTTTTCTTCCATATTTGAATAGCAATGCTCTCCTAGGCAAGGTGGTTGGTCTAATAGCCTTAAGTTTTGCGTCAGAGGAATGTGATGGTCGAGAGGCATTTCTGATGAGCAGTGAGGTGTTCAGAAGGACAGTGGAATTCAATGGAAGTGCCTGTTTTTATAGCATGAAGTTTCACTGGCAAGAAAAAAATGTAAGAAACACAAAGGTATTTCACAAAGGTAATCTTGCTTTATTTTTCTGAGAATCCTGTCACGTGTGCGACACTGAGTGGTTTTCAAAGGGTTATGAAAGCTCATGCTTCTAATAATTGTAACACATGTCACATAACAGAGAAGCACAGGGACTGAAAGACCATGCTTGTGATCCAAGTGGTTGTAGGGTCAAATCCCAAGAGAAGGTCTGTTGTCTTTTGGAAAGGTAGTCACCTGATTTGGCTGAGTGAAAAACCCAGCTGTGGAAAAAATCTAAAGTGAAAAACTAACAAAATAGATTAAGTGAATCATTTTAGAGAGAATTTGCCCCAGTGTATTCAGCATGGACTCGTATCAGTCTTCGTGCTGAGAGAGGTTTGTTTGCTCTCAGAAGTTGACTCTTTGTTTCCCACAATGTACAATGGCATCATTGTAAGGCATTTTGCGAGTCTCAGAGGCCAACCAGCTATGCTCCCTGGGTTCATGTTCACCTTGCCCATACCCTCAGCTGTACCCTGAGCCTGCTTTGCTGGACTTGCGAGCTCAACAAATGAGGGCTTTATCTGTGTTAGTGCACCTGCTGATAGCGAGAAATTAACCAGCACTTTTCAGCATTTTTTTTTCTTTCCTCGGTATATGACCTTATTTCAGGAGACTTATAGTGACACCCTTAATCCTTGCGGTTGGCTATTTCAGGTTACTTATTTGAGGTTTATAACCTCAGTGCTATGGATTTGGGCACAGACTTGAACTGTTTGCTGAGAAGGTGACTGGGGCTGTGACTGGGAAATGCTATGTGACTATGACTGGGATCTCTCTCTATGGCTCCTTGCAATGGGACCCTTATTCAAAGCTAATGTGATAGGTCATTTTTTTCAGTCATTTAAAAGGCAAATTATTGTTCTTTCTTCTCGAATCAGGATAGGACCAAATCAGACGCACAGAATTCCTCTCCCAAGTCATCAAAGCGCTGCCTCCTGACCAAGCAGACGGTAATGCATCCGTTTGGCTGTGAAGGTACAATTGAGTGCTGAAATGCATTTTCAGGAGTCAGAGAGACCATCAGAGAACATCAGCACGCTGAGTATATGAGGCGACTATAGCTTGTTTTGAGGAAGTACCATGGCTGAAAGCCGGTTTGTGGACCTGCCTGTGGTGTGGCCCTGCAAAAAAGGAGGAAGCAGGTCGTCATACTGCCCACACATTATTTTCCACTGACTGTCCGCTGTGTCCTGCAGAGAGTCACATGCAGTCACATGCAGCACTCCGGGATCTTCTAACTTTGTGCTATTTAAGTACCGCTCAGTTGATCGACTGTTAGGTCCTTGATGACGTAAAATAAGAGCATGGTGTGTTTCGGGGAGGGGCAAAGAACGGACTGACAGTAATACATGGCGACCACCCCTCCTTAAGCGGGAAACGATCGGCCCATTCTTTGCTCTAACCAATGACGCCAGGGCACTTCAGCGGCTGTCATGTACGCTTTGTGATCATTGTGTGTTCTGCAGAGCACCACTGGGGGTAGCGTACCTTATCTGGGCACCTACCTGACTGTGCTTACCATGCTGGATACTGCACTGTCAGACACAGTGGAGGTGAGTTAACTGAGTAAACCAAACACTGACTGTCACTGAGTGAACCATGCACTACAAACCTAATCCCTGGGTAACCGCAATGTACAGCTCTGCAAAAAATTAAGAGGTCACAGCAATAATATACATATTTTGCAAACAGCACCCTGACTCTTCTATGCTTCTCATTGCTTTATGGGACTTCAGTATATATACTGTCCTAGCAATGCACTTCACATTCCTCTGGAAGGTCACTTCACGTCATACGATACATGTGAAACTGTCAGATAAGTTAACAGTCATCTCTGGCATTAGATAGTTGCTTCCACCCTTTACCTGGGTCCTACTTTCACCTTATTCTTATGTACAGCTGTCTGCCTCACAGTGTAGCCTTCTGCCAGCAGAACCAGGATTAAACCATCTATCCATCCATTTTCCAACCCACTTATCCTACTGGCTCACAGGGGTCTGCAGCCTATACCAGAAGCAACAGGCACAAGGGAGGGAACAACCATCACAGGGCACATTCACACACCAACCACTCACACGCAATTCAGGAACTCCAATCAGCCTCAGCATGTCTTTGGACTGTGGGGGGAAACCAGAGTACCCGGAGGGAACCCCACCACGACACGGGGAGAACATGCAAACTCCACACACACGTAACCCAGGCAGAGACTTCAACTCAGGTCCTAGAGGTATGAGGCAACAGTGCTTTCCATTGCACCACCATGCCACCCCTCAAGATTAAACCAGGACTTTAAAATGCAGGTTTTAAAAAAAAAACATATAGAGTTGTACATATATGGAAAAATAGATATACAGTTTTTTCCAGAGCTATATGCAAAGACTGACTGGTGAGCTGGCTGTTGATTGAAGTGATTGATCCCTCTCTTCTTCTGTCCATAGGGAGGCCTGATTAACTTTGAGAAGCGGAGAAGGGTGAGTTATTTCATAGATGTGAACATCCACAATAGAGAACTGGAAAGGTTTGGTGGTGACGAGGGGGCGGTGTCTGGGTGTCTCAAAACACCCTCATCGGAATGTTGACATTATGTCCAAGAGGCAGCTAGCTGGGAGCCTGCAATCTGGGACAGAGTGTTTGTTACGTAACCTCCTCGTCTGCTGCCACCCTAGGAGTTTGAGATCCTCTCCCAGATTCGTCAGCTCCAAACTTCCTGTGGCCAGTACCTACTTCCTTACCACCCTCAGATCACCCTCTGGCTATCTCAGGATCAGAAACTGCTGACTGACCAGGAGAGGTGAGGAAGGTTTCTATGCAGGGTTGATGGACAAAACTGGTAAAAGCAACAGCATCACAGCAGATGGTGGTTAAGGGCCAGAATGAACACGG
The DNA here is from genome assembly GCA_019775955.2 of Pollimyrus isidori. Taxonomy (NCBI): domain Eukaryota; kingdom Metazoa; phylum Chordata; class Actinopteri; order Osteoglossiformes; family Mormyridae; genus Pollimyrus; species Pollimyrus isidori. Next base: position 2,418,030 of record JABFDZ020000049.1, read on the forward strand.
AGGGGGTTTTTAAGCAATCTTTGCGACCTTGAACAAGGAGTCTTGCGGGAAATGCTTGAGTCAACATCTAGCCGTATGCCGCGTAATGCTGTAGGTCCCTCAAGATAAGGCCATCGGCTACACAGGATGTGTTACATAATAGAAAGGCCAACAAAAATTCACCCTGGGTTTTAGTCACGAGATGTAGCTAATTCGCTAATAACTTGCAGGGCCATCTTTGATGTTTGATTTTTTTTGAGACGAGTGAATTCCATAAGCATGTCTGTGTGGTGATCTGTGTCATCTGACAGCTATGAGTTGTCTCGGGATCTAGAGCCCCCCCTGGATTCCTGTCCTGAGTCTCCCAGTACTTGGGGATCCCGCCTGAAGAAATTGTCCTCGTAAGTCCCCCTCAACTAACATCTGAGCACCACAGCTGCACCACCTCCCTCTGTTGGAGTGTGACCCTGGGGTGCGGGTGACAGGTACTTGCCATTACCTGCTCCACCTTTTGGTGTTCACACGCCCGTGTCTACACACCCATGTGTGCCCATGCAGGCTGCTTTCCATGAGCGAGGGCTCCTCTCAGAAGATGGTGGCAGATCAGATGAGCAGCTCCTCATTGGGGTCCTTCAGCAGTGAAGCGGATGACTGCAGCCCCACCTCCTCACTGTGCCAACAAGAGGTGCAGTTGCCCAGAAACTCAACACTTCCTTCCAAAAGCTTTATGTCTAAGAGCCATATTCTATGAGCTAATTTTGGTTTATTGTTGTTCGTGGGCTCGTAGAACACATTTTAAGTCATTTATGGTTTGTCAATTTAAAGCATATTTTCAAATTAGTGCACTGACATGGCATAAATTCATTTCATGAGTGGTTAATGACCTCTTGAGAATTGCAAGTCCATGCTACAGTAAGCTTTGAGGGTTGAGGTCTTCCTTTGGATCTTGTATACACTTATAAATATCAACTAGATCAGGGTTCTTCAAATCTGGACCTTGATTCCAAATCCAGGCCTTGTTTTCAGCTCTCCCTGGTACTTAGTTTAAAAATTACTGATTCTGATCAGAGGCTTCACACCTGAATGATAGATAATGGAAAGCTGGAAAACCAGCATTGCTCGGACCTCGAGGACCATGATTTGAATAACCCTGAACTAGATGTTATAATCTTTATGAAAATAAGCTGAAAAGTTCTAGAGTTCACATCTGAGTGCTGCTTAGTGGAGTGTTGATTTTCCCAGGTTCTTACTCTCAAATTGCCCTCAGGGTCTCTCCAGCTCCTGTCAGGACATGGCTGAACTCTCCCAGTCAGCCCCCATCACCCCGTGTGAGCCGACTCCTCAGCCGGTGTCCTGCTTCGGCTCTCACCCAGACCTACTGGTGCTGACCCCCTGTGCTCTGGCGGCCAGACGCAAGCCCGGCCACACCTCCCAGCACAGGCGCTCGGTCTCCATGATTTCCCTGCCCATCTACAATCGGCAGGTTGACGACTCCTGTATTGTCAGGGTCAGGGTGGAGAACAGCAGCAACAGCATCATGTACAAAAGCATCCTGGTGAGTGTCTGGCATGGCGGCCCACTGTACACCATACCACCCCGCACCAGTATGGGGTTGATCAGCACCTCGCAGGATGGCAGTAACTATGGTTTCATCACTGTTGGCTCACGAAGAGTCAGGGGACACAACCAATGATTGGCCAATCATCAGTGATTGCATAGGACACTGCAGCCGGCCCAGCGCCATGGGGGGGCATACACTGGAGAATGACCCTCCTGGGGGTTGTTTTCTCTAACTCCTCTTTTCAGTTTGTCCCATTCGATTTCCATGGCATTGAGGCCTGGAGACTGGACAGGCCAGATCATTAGTTTGCAAGGTCATTATCTTCCCCATCTTGCTGAAAAACAAAGGTTTGTCCTATTTGCTAGTCAGCTGTGGAATTGCTTACCTTTGAAGTCTGCCATGATAGCCATGCCGGTTTAGATTCACATTGGTTTTAGTGAAGATCGTTAACTCTGTTACTGGTAAGGCAACCTCAGAGCTGAACACTGCTTCCTCCATACTTGACAGCAGGAACTGCACATCCAGAAATACGGTAGCCAGTCCCACATGTTTCAAATTTTTACTCAGACCTACTTCTACTGCTCTGATAATAAACAAGTGTTTTCATTTTGAAGAGCAAGTCCTGCTCCATTGCCACCTGCAGGCCTCCTTAGGACATGCTTCAAGACTCATATTCAATATTAAAGCACAGACCGCCGGGAAGCCACTCATATGTTTTTATGTCACTTGGGGTCAGGATACGTCATGAGCACTAACTCTTTGCTCCTCTCACAGCTGACCAGTCAGGACAAGACGGCACAGGTGATCCAGAGAGCCCTGGAGAAGCACAACCTGGAGGGCGTCAGTTGCAATGACTTCACGCTCAGCCAGGTCCTGCAGCAGGACAAAGGTGAGCCTTGTAGTGATGCCCGCTTGCTGTACTTTTGCTATACAAAGAGTTGACCTACACCACACAAATATCAGTGCATATACCAGGATTCGCTAATCTTTTGTTGTGTCCCCCTGTCTCACAAAGAGCTTCTGATTCCAGACAAGGCCAATGTGTTCTACGCCATGTCTACTTCTGCCAATTATGACTTCATTTTGCGGCAACAGCAAAGCTGTCAAAAGAAGAGACCCTTAGGATCATCACGGAGTTTTCGCTTACTGAGAGGAGGCTCTGCGACAGCACCAGGAGCACTTGGGAACTGATCTGGGGCCTGCCAGGGCTCTGCGACAGCACCAGGAGCACCTGGGAACTGATCTGGGGCCTGCCAGGGCTCTGCGACAGCACCAGGAGCACCTGGGAACTGATCTGGGGCCAGCCCTGCCACAATAGACACTCCTTTTATTTATATAAACTTTATTTATATAGAGATATAACACTACCAAACAAAATTGACCAAACAAGAATAGACTTTTTTTTAAGAGTGAGTTGAATTGCAGACTAGTTTTGTAGTGAAGATCTACAACACCCAGTAAGCTATGGAGTGACATCACCTACAATATGGATATAGTATGACTTCTCCTCTAGTTGGGCATGAATTAGCCAAGAATTTTGAAGTGAGAAGGAATGGAATACAAAGAAGCACTTTATGAAAAGCAACAACTGTTTAATTTGTATTATGGACTTTGCCATAGTGAATAATCAAACTAAAATTGACCTGGATACAGTCTAGCAATTGAAGCTTAAAAATTCTTGACATACTTTTGGGATTTAAGTTTATTAGACATGAACTTCCCAAAATACACTTTTGTTGTTATATATAATGTTATGTTTTCTATAGGGAACAATTACTTTCTGTCAGAAGCTTTGTAAATTAAATATAAGCTTATGCAATGCTATGTAAACACAACCGTATGGTAAGTTGTATTTATGTCATACACTACAGACTGTGTTGTTGTTTGGGTTATAAAGAAATCTGTTAACATATTGGCATTACTGTTGCTTGCCGGCTTGTCATACCAGCTGGGATTTCTGTATGCTCACCACAGCCCAACTGTTAAATGACATATCGGTCAATGAGGGACAACGTGGCAGGCTGACTTAGAGAAGGACAAGTCCTGTCGAACAGGCCGAATGACATTCCTCCGAGGCAGGGGAGAATGTTTTCGAGTAGTAGTATCACGTCCAGTGTCAAATTACAGCCCCAACAATAAGAATGGTTTCAGCTTTGATAATACTGCCATTGATGAGTAATGCTCTCTTGCATTTCAGTATTGGTCCTTGGAGTGGCTTGTGACATACTGATTTTGTTACTCAGTTTTTTTGGTGGAATTTGGTAGAATTACATTTAACTGCCTCAACACCTTCAATAACTAAGAGTCTTTGTCTATTTTAGTGGAAGACATATTTCGTAATCATGCCTTATTGGCCTTATGTGAGCTTGGGTAATTAGACTTAACTGCTAACTGTGTTAATTGATTTACAGCTATTTTTCTACAAAGGTGATCACAAATGTGTTGTGCAGACATTTTAATCAGAAAGGCTGAACGACTAGCAGATAATAGACATTCATTTTCACATCAATTAATTTCACTAGAAAATAAACAAAGAACTGTAAGGTGGTAGGTCGGAGCTACACATGAACTACATACAGAAATGTCATCTGAGGATTGCTCATCATCACACATTATCTTGATGTAAATTGACAGCTGGCTGTATTCACTTGGAGGAAAGGTCCATAAAAGAGATGTTGATTGCAATTCAAATGAATTAGTGAATAAAATAAGATTCAATATATTCAGAAGACAGTTTATGATAAAATCACAGATTATTTGTGAGTGTAAGGAATAAGAACTGCATCATTTTTACCTTTCTATGAGGATGCCTGAAATAGGCTGATATAGGCAGGAGTTCAATAAACATGCTATCAGATCTTCAAAAGAACAGTCAGGCTTCAACGGCTTTCAGAAGTCTTTCGGGAATCTAGAAGAGCATGCATTTCTCTCATGTCTACTGAGATTTCAGAAAAGCCAGCCATTAAGCTATATAGTTCAGTGGAAGGGTGGGTTATCCTATATCTCTTGTTCAATTCTTTAAGGTATCAAACACATAAGGCTGAAGGGTTCTATTCTTTTGAACGGCCTAGTAATGTCTCTCCTTATAATAAATAGGCCTTTCTGTTACCTGGTAAATCGTGTTTGCAGACTACTCCAATGCTACCGATATATCTTATTTTAGCTTTATAACGGAATACTACAGATTTGCTGTAAGATTTCTTACGTGTGCGCGCGTCTAAACTGGTGTCACATCCGACGGGCGCGAGCCGGCGCGTCTGCCTTTATGCAGAAAATCTACGTGACGCCTTCAGGGGTCCGGTCGTATTAATTAATCTCTGGAGTTAGTGGAAAATACTTTACTAGTGATTTAAGATTTAATCGGTTAAGGAAACGTTTGTACAGAAACACAAAGAACATCCAGGCGGATGGATTCGGTCTCCCCAGTGGTCTGAGGTAAGACACTATACACGTAGTAACTAGCCTACAAATAAAATCACATTCACGACAGGTTGGCCTAAAATATGCACCAAAACACCAAACAACGAAATAAATAATATCCTTAGACATTGTTTAAGGGGCGAAAAACATCGCACAAGCACAAAAATTAAATCTTTCTCACGTCAATGATTATCTTTACTCTGAAAAAAATACAACTTTCTACTTAACCAGTAGATGGCAATGAAGACCTGCTGACCAATTAGCAGGTATATTACGGTTTAAGAATTTTTTTCACGGCCGTTTTTATGAGCAAGGAGCCAACATGATAAATTTAAACATTCATCCATTGCGAATCCATCAGGTAGCAGTACGGATTCTTTCACTAAAAGACTAGACCTAAATCGTAATTGATCATCTGGCACTTTATTGAATGGCTTATTAATAGAAGCATCTGCACCTCGTCAAAAAGGCTTGGCTATAATAAGTCTGTCCTCCATGTAAAACTATAGAAATATATTTGGTAGTTTGTGACAGCGTGGAGTGTAGGAACGCTCAACATGGTCGAGGTCGTGATAACATATAAACTCGTTTTTCTCATATGGAATTACACCCACTGTGACCGACATGTTACCAATACTAAGTTTTACTTTATTATAATGCAAAATACTGTTTCGTCTCATCGTCTCAACGTGATACCCTTCACCAAGTGGTTACAGAATTAGGCCACTTTGTTTCCAGTGTCTTGTTAATTATACCGGATTTCATTAATCATTTAGGAATTAAGACATCAAATGTACATCGCAGTCATTCCTGTTAATCTGTATTTGTGCAAATGGTATTTTTATGCTTTTGTTAAGATGTTTCGTTTAACAACGGTGTTTGATGCTGACAGTTTTTATATAATATTGATTATTGTGCTTGTATAATTAAAATAGTTAATGGCTTGCTGCTTCGGTACGTCTTTAAATGGCGTGCCAAAATAAATAGCTCCGCTGTCTCGTGTTAAAGCACTTCTGTCTCTTACCACAAGTGGGCAGTAGTGTGCCAATGATCGTTGGTTCATTGTCCTTCCGTCTCAACCTGCCAAAGCTGGTTGTCCTCAGTGCTTTTCTACGTGTAATGTTCCTATTTAATTTTAAATGATTTAAAAGAGCAAATCAGTTGACGTTACCAGATGAACTTTGAATTCAGATGTTTTTTTAATCTAATGTCTCTGATCAAAAATTGTCAGCAAAGTATGATCTAGTCGAAGTTTTGAGACACTCCCTTTCCAAATTCTGGTAATAGGAAGCTGTTATTTCTGAGAACAACCTGTGTGTTCACAGTACCAAGAAAATGTGTGTGTTCATTTACAACAAATAGTTTAGTGTTTAGCTGATTTCTCCCTCGCCATGATGTCAGACTGGTGTGTGCATACGTGGGTTTGGACTTTGCGCCCCATGATCAGAAGATCGTCGTTACAAATCCTGTGTCTGGTCGGATTCCTCCAGGGACCGCCTGACCCTGCGCTCTCTCGCTTCTTGTACGTTGTTTTGAACTAACGCGTCTGCCAAATAAAAAGATCGAAGAACGTCGTTCTCTTTTGGCTGTCACGCTCCATTTGAGTGGGGGCTCTATTTCATTCCCTAGGGTATGGATATCTCCAGAACGCCACAGGTGCGATAGGCACACACACACACAGACAGATTGACAGATGTCGTTTGGTCCCACCTGTTTCTAAGGATGACCTGCTCTGTAACATGTGCAGGGCTAATTTCTGAGGCCTTTCTATTTGTGCAACAAATAAAAAAAATAAAACTTGGTAACACTTTACTTGAGGGTTTGCTTAAGAGTACAAATATTTTAGTATTATATTATTAGTTATGTTTTAACCACAAATAGTCTATTACATATTGATCTCATGTCCCTACATTAATAAGTCGTGATGCATCTTTTCTATATTTGTTAATTCTGTAAACCTTTTGTGTATGACTGAAGGATCTACTAAGGGACAATGATATAGCGGTTGTACACAATGCATTTTTTTCAAGTAGCTACTGTATTTGTTCATAATTTGTATTTTAGTACTTAATCAAGTTACTAATTATTTGTGCCCCATCAGCTAAAGTGTTACCAAAAACTTTAGACAAACAAAACAGATGCAGTTGAGAAACTTCCTGCTGTTTGTCCTGCTGGCAGTGAAAGTATTAATGCAGGAAAGTTACAGCCCTTAGATAAATGTTAATGACTGACTCAGTAACGGACTTGTACGCTATGCCATAGGTCAGTTTGTGTTTTACTTCCGCGTGGCTGTGATGTATTTAATGGCCTAACGAGGCACACTACTGATTTCTAGGTTCCTGTGTAAATAGAGCTTGTTCCTAATGTGACGAGAACTCATAATAAACATGTAATATTATCTGTATATAATAGGTTTGTTCTCATAATGGCCTTGGGTTTATTCTCATCAAGGTTTATTTATAGCGCCTGTTTTCCTGTGTGAGTTTGTGAGATTTTATGCATGTCAGTTTTATGCATACGTGTATAAGCGTGTCTGTGTGTGTGCTGGGTCATATATGTGGTTTGTGTGGGCGTGTTTGTGCGTGAGGATGTGTGTCTGCCTCTGAAAGGGGAGTCTCCTCCAGTGTGGTTTGCTTCTCAGATGGCCGAGAAGCGCAAATAGACTCATACATTCGCCCCGATCCCCCCCATCCGCGGCACTTGGCTCACAGAGTGCACGCCCTGCATCTTCACGTGGAAGCCCACTCACGCTCTGCTCAGTCTTGACCTCTCTTCTCACCACTCTATCCAAGGCCTTTTCCAGACAATAGCTCCATTCTGTTCTCTCTTAATGTCTACATTCATACTAATTTCTTGAAAAACAAAGAGAATAAATCAGGTTATGTTTGGCATTTCTAGTAATACAACCATGAGTTTCCATATTTATTTCCTGCTATGGGTTATTTAACAGTTCATGGATTTTTTTAACATAGAATTTATTTTAACAGCTTGATGCCTTAGTCACATGACTAGCATTTCTTCTCAAAATGAGTTTTGGCGAACGTTCTGGAACATTCTGTCTGGTACCTTATACTCCATGTCCATTTTAATGTCCAAATTCAAATGTTGATTGCCTAAACCTAACCTGATATCTTTAAAACCATACTTGATTAGATAGACTCCTGTGGTTCTAGGGTTTCAGATTCTTGGATGGCCTTTGACTATTTGCGGATGTCGACCCGACCAGTGAGCAGAGCAAGGTCCGCTTTACATAACCGGCTTATGGAAGTCCAGGCGTTGGTTTACAGCCTGCAGGACTCTCTTAGGTTGCTGGCATATGTGGCAGGTGGTGCCCCAAGCCCAAACTGAGTGTGCCTGCTTTATTTTGGTCCTGTTTGTCTTCGCTGCTGCCATTAGTGCCAGGCGTGACTGCTCCAATTGTAACCTGGCCCTCAGACGCAGCCGCTGAGCTCATCGAAACCTCAGCCCCCCCCCCCCTTTGTGGAACTTCTTGCTCAATTCGCCCCACACCCCCACTCCCTCCGGCCTCAGGCCGCCCCCCCGCCTCTCTTCCAAAACTCAACAGCTCAGCTTCGCGGATGAACCCACCACCAAACAAGGTCAGTAAACACTGGGAAAGGCTACTGTCTCTGCCTGCATCTGCCAGCATTTGCTCTGTGTGTGTGTGTGTGTGGCATTTTTTGCAGCTATAAGAGAAATTTACTAAATGAGTTAGAAAATAAATCATAATTTAAATTAGCGGATCATAAAAAGCTGTTGCTTAAAAACGAGCGTGATTTTAATTTCAGCGCTTGTGATATTAATAGCAGAAGCTTTCTCTGTTTTAATGTCAGCCTCCCTTCTGTCCATGCCCCTGCCTAGCAGTTTATGTAACTGCTGGGCCCCGGTCAAGGTGTTACAGTAACACGTTTTGCTGTGGCAGCATGTGAGCCATCGGTCACATGGGGCCCTGCTCCCTCCCTCTAGGTGCTTGGAATGGGGGGGGGGGGTTGGCAAAGCTGAACGTTTTTCCTCTCTTGTCACCGCAGTCCTATGGAAGTCCTCCCTTTCCTGCTCCAAGGTCTCTCCCCCTCATTTAATTTTTCTTTAGTTTTTTTTTTGTGCTGTCGTTGTTGGACCACACACGCACACACACACGCACACACACACATACTGTTATATATCACTGTCATCTCCTCTTTCCGAAACAAGCTCATTCTTGCCCCCCCCCACGCCTCTGTATACATTCGTTCACTGATACAGATTTAAGGATGAATCATTAACCACTAAAGGTGTGGAGCTGAAAGCCTTCCCTTTTCTTTTCTAGTCACGTGTAGTGGTGATCCAGGCAGGCGGGGCTACTGGGGGTGTTATCAGAAGCTTATTTTTCTTATCGTAGCGCCATGCATGGAGGGTTGAGGCTTCCTGGCCCCCGCTGCCCAGCAGTCACTCTCCTGGGGCATGATTCTCAGCTCTGGTTGTTCCCGGGTGGGATTAGGGGACCTGGAATGAGATCTCCAGGTTATCCGATTTTGGGGTTAGGAAGCTGGGTTTGGTCTGGGGGACTGGTGCCCTGAAACTTAGAAGCCAGCTGACAAGTCAACCCAGGAAGGGTTTGCTTTATTTTGCCTTGGATGCAGAGGAAATCATTTTAATGCTTGGGGGAAAAAAATAATAATTCCGGTTATTTTTTCTAGCGGAGTGATTGCTGCACAAGATCCTTGATGATTGACGTCTTCCAGTTTTAATGGTTTAACTCAATATGTTTGCAAGATAATATATATGTCTTATGGAAGGCATTGTTATGAAGGTGTTAATGTAGTGCGAAATGTCTTACTGTGAAAGCAAAGTGAGCTGAGCATTAATAAGGCAAAATAGTAGCTTGGGCACGGAGGGCAATTGTTTACCAGCTGATTCCAGGGTGGGGCTGTGATGCATGGATGAACAGCTCTTTATCCATTTGGGGTGTGTGAGTTGACGATAATTTATCATGAAATATCAAAATGTCTCCACGATATGCCTTTTACAGAGAGATTGTTAACATCTCGCTAAAATGCACACTCTGTGACTTGAAGTTCCATCGCTGATACACGCATCTGAAGATGTTTTGTCAGCCAAATCTGTTTTCAGCAGTAGTGCTTTATATTTCTTCCTCTCTCCCTTTCGCGTCCTCATCCCAGCATGCAAAGCGCAGCATGCAGCATATTCCCTATTCGGTGAAATAGCGGCCTGGCCGACATGGAAGAGTCTCTAAAAGGAATTTGACATTGGTAATATGGAACTTGTTCTGATTTTCCAAAACCGACAACCTTTTTAACCCCTCCTCCCCCCAAAGAAAACACCCCGAAGTGTGCTGAGTATGTCCCTTTTACGTTTTGTTACCTAGGCTACATTTTTTAAATGCAGGAGATTTTGTTTGGGATGTTTAGTAACTTGTGAAATAGTCTTAAATACCAACAAGTTAAGCAATTGTGATAATTGCCATATCACCCTGTAGCCCAAGACTGGTTGCCCACTGAAGCTAAGCAGGGTTGAGCCTGGTCAGTACCTGAATGGG
>JABFDZ020000049.1:2446754-2461240 GCA_019775955.2 Pollimyrus isidori
TTCACACACGTTTTTTTTTCTTGGGCTCTAGTTTCAACGTGATGCAAAGGGATGGGAGGGACTGGGCTTTCTGCCAGGCTAGCTCAGATGTAGGCCAGAGATGCCCATAATAAGGTTTCTAAACAAAATGAGAGAGAGAGAGAGAGAGAGAGAGACTAGGAGCCTGAAAAATAGAATACGGAGGAGACATTTTTAGAAACAGGCCCCCAGCATGTGATATAAAAAGCGCAGATTTTACGCGACAGTCCGCGTGTGGGGAAAATACATTTAGACCATGAAGGTCATACATGTAATCAGATTTTAAATAATTAATCTTATTATAAATTAGGTGGAATATGGTGTCTCAGTAAGTAGCAGTGTCAGCCCCGTAGCACTAGGGTTGTGTTTTTGTGGAATTGGCATATTGCTCCATGTCTCCTGGCTTTACTCCTGCGGTCCATAGACATGCAGTTAAGGGAGACGGGCTTCTGTAAATTGCCCATTGTCTATGGCTGTGAGCGTGTGCCCTGCCAGGACTGGCATCCACTCCGGAGTGCACCCATGTCTTGTCGCCCTCGCTGCCTGGGACAGATTTGCATAAAAAATAAAATAAAGCATCGCTTTATTTTTATACCCAACGTCTTTAGGAACTGTTACTTCTCTCATTCTTTAACTTTCTCGTGTCATCGTGTGTGTCTGTTCTATACCGTTCAGAGGGTCTCCATGCATGGAAATGGGTCTGAACACTGAAATGCCATGAAACTGCACGCGCCATTCTGTATTTGATACTACGTTTCTACGTGTTTATATCTTATAGCAATACATGCTAATTTGTATTTTGACAAAATCTCTTTCTTGTGTCTTGCACAAATTATGCATTTAAATCTTTTCAATATGATTTAATCATATCGTTATACCTCTAACAAGAGTACGTTGAAGCAAAATCCACGCGCTAGACCTGAACGTTAATACATGCGACAATGTGGTATAACATTTACAATACAAACCAGGTGAAGGCAGGGGTAGTAGATAGTGAAACATAATGCATAAAGGAGAGGTGACTCAGAATTCACTATAATATATTCATATATTTTGTTATTAGTAGAACAATATTTCAATCATGGCAAAACAAAAGGACGAAAACTATGTGGTTGGTTTAATGCTGATGGCACAGGAATTCAGTTACTGGGGCAGGTGAAACGTAGTTATAAAGTAAACGTGGAAGGCAGTCTGCTAAATTTCTAAAGACATTTGTAGGCCCACTTGTAGGACTCACTATATGGTATTAATTTGGGATGTAATTTAAAAATCGGTTATCTTCCATACTTCAAACTATGTAAATGTGAGTATGGGAAGGACCTCCTTTAACACTATAACGTGAGCTATTTCATCTGCGATGGTCTTTTGAAGTCGTTTCTCGTTTCACCTTGTAATCCAGCAATAATTACCTGGTAATTTTCGTGGTTTTATAAAACTTACTATCTAGTATTTTACTTGGCTTTTCCTTAAAAGGGCGTCCTACTTTTTAAATTTATGAACAATGGGTGGCCGAACCTAAAATCCCCTGGGAAGTGATTAAGATTTCATTTGTTCAGTCAGCGTTTGAAAGCATTACGACCTCAAGTTCGGGGGAAGTAGCGATCGCGATGAGAAGTGAAGAAAAAAAAACACACCCTTACTAAAAAATATAATATGTGCTATAGAGGTGAAACTCGTCCCTACATTTAACATCTATTTTTCATTTCCGCTAGTCTGTCGTTGCCTTGGCTTGTCTGTCCGCCCCAGTGTTTTCTTAGAAAAAGATCGTTGTCAGATTAAAAGCGTCTCAGTGGGTGCAGCGTCGGCAGGTTAGGAAGCTGACATTTGCATTACTGGCGGTCTCACAGTATGCGTCCAGGCTTCGCTGCATGCCTCTTGTCTGGTATTTGTTCATTATTTTCTAACGTCTCAGTCTTTGCGTGTCTGTCACGTTTTTTTGTCTGTTTGATATGGTGCCAGCTCCGTCTTACGTCATTCTATAATGTGCTCCGCTGTGGTAGTTCCAGATTGACGTGGAAAACACAAGTACGATAAGAATCGCGGATAAAGCTTTGTCATGTCAACGGGGCCAACTTCCCCCTCCTAACGGGCATCAGCAGAATGACTGGAAGTCCTGTTTTTGTCGCCGTCCATTGTCATTAGCTCTGTGGTCATTGCCCTTGCACCATGGGGTTGGAAAAAGCAGATAATGGCTTTGATTGATAGACCTATGCCACGTGTTAGTCAGGCGTGTTTCAGCACTGCCGACCCGCCGTCATTCGCTTCGTCTGTGTTCGCTGCATATAATGGAGAATATCTTAATCTTTACTAATTAGGCTTATTTCTCATCTGTAATCGAGCTAATAGTCTGTTACACTTCAGCACAAAAGCATTTTTATTTTATATGAACTTTTATATTTAGTTCTCTTTCATACAAGAGGTCTCCGCTGTACATGTGCTGGAATATTTCCACAATAAGTAAGAGATGAACAGGGAACCCAGAATCACGCCGTTACTGCAATTGCGTTCCTACCCCCACCGCCCGCCCTTTGTTCTCTGTCCGACAGGGCACAGACGGAGGTGAAACCATGGCTTTGAACTTAAAAAAATCCCCCATCCTCTCCGCCCACTCTCCCTCCCATTTTCCCCCTCCCTGCTTCCTCCCACCCATCCCGGTCTGCAAGCGTTTCCATGGCAACCGTCGCACCAACTGCCTAGCAACAGGCTTTCTCTCCCGGTGAAAAAAAATTGGGTGGGGGGCACAAGGATACGTGACAGGGAAGGTGTGTGTTGGGTGGGGGTGAGGAGCGCTGTGGGGGGCGCTGTAGCGCTTTCTCTCTATGGGACTCCTGGAGGGAATTTCTTTCTCATCTGCCGACAAGAGTCAATACAGACAGAACCGAGACAGCCGCTGGACTGATGTGCAGACATCTGTTTTCCATTTCCCACTGAATTTAAACTCCTGAGTAATCAGGTATTTTGCTGGATTGACACATTTGAACACCCAGCTGTCTATTAGAAAATAGCAAACCTGGTTTGAGAGATACAGGTAAGGCTAATGAATTATTCAGAGAGACCCCCATTCCAGTTTTAAGTGATGTGCAAGCCTGACATTCGAAAGGCCCGAATGCTGCCGGAGTGTCACAACATATTTGGGAAGCCAGAACAGAATGTTAAACCGCTAAATAAATGTGAGACCGTGCTGTCCCCTAGAGGCTTCAAACAGCAATAACACGAATGCGATCCTTATACTTCCAATAATTACTGAACAAAAGGAGGGTCACAGCAAGCCTTCAGTATGTGCGGGGAAGTGCTGGGTACACCCAGAACAGGATGCCAGTTTGCCACAGGAATTATGCATACTAAAATAAGCAGTGCACCTAAACCACAAGTTTTTAAATTGCAGCAGGAAGCTAGAGAACCCAGAGGAAAACCACACACATGAAAACTTTGCAAACGCAGAGTTGGAGCTGTATTCAAATCCAAAGCCCTGTAGACACTAGGCGAGTACAATCGCCCAAGCCACCACACTGCCATTTCTGACATGTCGATTGAAGTAACGCCTTTACATCCTTGACGTAAGAAGCGTTTCTGCTCTTGTTTGCTTTGTGGCTTAATGGTGAAAAAAATCCTTAATGGAAAAAACACATTTCTCTGTGGTTTTCTCTAGGAACAGTGGTCTTGTGGAGGCCACTAAGCTTGGTAACTTTTCATTTACGTATCCTTTGGGGGTTTTAATCCTGGTTATCATTCATATTATATCTTCCTGTTTTCTATGGTCGCTCAAGTTTCTTCCTGCAGTCTATGGAGTCTATGGAAGTGGTGTCTCTGAAATGTTCCTAGTTTTTAATTGTACGTGTGTGTATGTATGTTCTCTTCAACGGCGTCCTTTTCAGGGCCTTTCTCTGCCTTATTCCTTGTCCTGCTGGGGTTAGGATAAGCCATTGGAATAGGGCTAGATTAATGATTGGATGGATTTTACTTTTGTGTGATGCTCATCTTGCATCATTTTGCTTATAACTTAAGGAAAGGAGATCAAGTTCTTGCATGAAATCCCCCATACTTAGAATAGCCAGTTTTTGCCTCCCCATTCTCGTTCTCTCTGGTCCCATCGCTCATCATTTCTCTATCTTGCTGTCTCACTACTGCACACCAGCAATTCTGTATAATATAAGTAAAGTGCAACATTCAGTGTTAGCTGGAGAGGACAGAAATCATGGCATGCTTTGTGATTTTAAGATAGCTTGTGCTCCAGCGAGGCTATATTTACCAGTCACTCACCAGCAGCGTACCGTACCATTCAGCGATTCCATTGAAAATGCACCTCAGTCAATTACGACCTCGGTGCCACGTCTGTGCTCCATAATGGAGTGTATGGCAGAAATAATTACATCTTGGGTTGTGCTGGCACTGGTTTTACCTGTCACTTGTGAGAGCGACAGAGTGGCTAAGTGGGGCATGCTGTTACCACATGCCTCCCAGGACTGTGAGTCCTATCTGGCTGCCCGTGTGTTCGATCTATAGCTGCTTACGTGTCCCGATCTGGATCAGCTCTAGGTCACTGTGATCCTACTTTACTAAGCAGGTGCTGATTGCACCAGTGGCAGCTGGTCCATAATAGTACAGGCAGCCTTGGAGCCCAGGAACCCAGAAAGGTCCCTACGTGGGCCTACTGAGAGATAGGATGAACAACGAGTTAACAGTCACCAGACAGAAGGGCACATATATACACTGAGTACAGACAGGTGAATTAATTAATGAATGAGTGTTACATTTGTATATAGCGCTTTTGATGATGCCCAAAGTGCTTTACAGAACCAATGGTGAGCCATTTTAATCACCATTACTGTGTACCCCCCACCTGCATCAGGCAACGGCAGCCATTATGCAGGTACCAGTTCTGCATATCGAAGGGACATGATCACTGTAACTGACCCCAGTGCACCTTATTTTCTCCTCCCAAAATGACCAGAAGCCACCCACTCCAGACAGTTTAACAAAGCTGTACATTCTATTCAAATTCATTCAGCAAAAACATAAAAGTGGAATCAAATACATATTTACAAATTTGTGGGCATGTGAAAAGGCTAGTTATTTACATTTACTTTTATTTACATCCAAAGCGACATGAAAGTGAGGAAAGCAGCACATTACATAGATATATAAGTTAAAATCACTAAATGTCTCCTCAGTATTGCATCAGAGTGTCAGGTCAGTTTGGAGACGCTCTCACTCAGTCAACCTGACACATTTATCTCTGACCAGTTGTTTCTGAAGTCTAATGCTTCCTGTCAAACTTTGTCCTACATTAGGACAGAAGAGCACCAATCGGGAGCCATTGTGAAAAGGAACCAGCATCTGATGCCTCCTTCTGTCCTGGCACTGACATTTCCGGACCCCGAAGAGTGTAACACTGCATATGAATGGATGTGATTTGCTTGTGTTCCGTACATGAGTGTCTGCTGTCCGCAGGTAGATACCATCCGTGTCAGGCTTACTGTGACCTCACTGTGACCTCACAGATCCCTTCTAGGTAAGGGGTAGACGTTCCCGCTGTTATCCACACATTACCTTCCACTTCCAAACATCACTGAGATCTGGCATGTTCCAGAATGAAGGGACAGCAGAGGACCAGAATGGTTCTTCTTCCTGCGAATGCATCTGATTGTATCAGAAAGGCTGAAAACTGAAATAAATGGAAACATGGATTTTATCTCAACAGGAGAAACCTGGTGAAATAAAGGTTAAATTAATAAAATTAATTTGCTATATCTGTGGTTCAGTTACATACAGGTTACATACTCAATATATTAGAAAAGCGTAACATGACTCTGTCCAGTAAGAGAAAATTTTATTTGAGAAAAAAAAGAGGAATGAATGGCATCAAAAATCGGGACAATTTTTTATTTAGAATTTGAAGAAACGTACAGATTCATTCAACCAAGAAAGGGTACTTTTCAGATTATTGTAAATCAAGGTGCTTTTCAGATTAACTTTTCAGATTTTCAGATTAATGTCCTGTTTTGGTAACCAGCCAAAATCATGGTTTTCTTCTCCAGCTGGTGTGGTGCTTCCATTGTTTGCTTTGGCTGTGATCTTCTGCAGCACTATGGTAAACAGCATGCGTGTGATGCCGCTGATTTAGCGCAGGGTGTCTTAAGGGCCTTGCTCAAGGGTGCACAGACACATGACTATTCTACCAAGGCAGGACCTCAGACCAGCACAGACACTGAGACTCCACCCACGGCCCTAATATAGGAGCCAGTAACATAACTAGCCTATGATGTAACGGCTTGGTGACCTCTATGTCACAGCTAATGACTCTGGCAAGTCGTGGAGTGAATGAGCATTTTATTCGGGATTAATCAGAGCACCATGAGAAGGGAAATGGAAATGGCCTAGAGTCTAAGGTGAGCCGTTTGAGTACTTTACCCAATTTGGAACATTTCTGTCGACAACTGTGTCTATCCCAACCCAAAAGCTCCATTTAATCCCCGGAGATGTTACTTTAGCTGCATTGCTACAATTGTACTAGGCCTTAGAGACCAGTTGCTAGAAAAAGAGTCTCTTTAGCTGCCCCGCCTCCTTGCTTAGGGTGCTGAGCTGGGACTTGAGGAAGGTCTTGTCCTGCTCCTGGGGGAGGATCCAATGGGTTGTGATGCGGTTGGCTGGAGTTACTGCTGTTCTGGTGACATACGGCCTCCTCGGCTGTCTTCCATCATGTGCTGCCGTCGCTGGCGCCAGTACCAGATGCCTTCAGTCTCTGTGCCGGAAAAGTGGCACCTTTTGGGTGGCAGTGCTTTAGAGAGCACCAACTCAGAAGGAGGCCCCACGCCTCCTCTGGACTCAGAACTGAAGTCTCCCTTTAGGGAGTGCAACTTATAGTTGACTTCATCGGCACCCCCCTAGTGGCAGCTTTCCACGTTTGCCCGAACAGTTGTCAAAGAACACGGGGTTGCCCATACTGGAGCTGCTGGTGGTGGATAAGCTGGAGTCCTCGGACATGCAGATAGCTTCCTTGGCACTCTTGACCCCGGACAGGCCGTCCTGTGCTGGAATGCTGCTTGTCTGTGAGCGGCATGCTATTTTGATGCTCTCGCGGCTCGTTCCAGTAGCAGTCGTCTTTTCGTGGGGCACATCTCCACTGTGGTGTGCCGTGCGATGTGGCGCAGAGCAGGCCAGTGAAAAGCGTATGTCCGGGATGGGCAACACCTCCTAGGGGATGGAGGGAGCAGCAGCGTGGGAGCTGGCAGGTGCGCAGAGCACGTGGTCTGGCTGATGTCCTGACATGCTGCTGTCGAGGTCCCTTCTATCTTACAGCTCTTCTTCAAACATCTCAGTTGTCACTCTGGCTGATTCCCCCCCCAGGCACCTGATTCCAATGCTCTTGGTTTTCCCGTTTCCTGCTGCTACCACCCCACCTAGTGGCGTAATCAGAAAAGAGCACTGGGAAATGTTTATTAGTTACCTAACAAGTCTTGCAAGTATTACGTAATCACGTTACATGTTCTGCTGTACGCAACTATTGTAACGTTCACAGTTATGGTAACAAATGGTAACAAATATGGATTATTCAAGTGATTTGTAGTTATAAGAAGTTGCGGATTCTTTCAGTTGCATGTGTTCTGTAATCATTTGGTGAAATCAGTTTGTTAGCTGCGGTAGTTTTATTCATCACGTGGGCGTCGCACCTGTGTACTCAGTGTCCCATACAACAGAACGATGTGTCGTAGATTGAGTTTGGAACGTAAGTATATTTCCTCTGTAGTTTTATCATTTAACAACAGAACATTGTACGGTACCAAGGCATACAAATAACAAATTCGCAGAGATAGCTACAGAAAAACTGAACTAACCAGCTATAACAAATGCCATATTGCTCGACTTGCATATCTACCTGGTTTTCTTATCATTTACCGGAATATGTCGGTGACTTTCTGGCTGTTAAATGGCAATACAAGTTCCTTAAGCCTAAAAAATGTTTTCAAATTGAACCGTGTATATAAATGGTTTATGTATAATTCATGAAATTGAACCTTACCTTGAAATATTTCTGACTTAAACTACGTTGTGTGTTATTGTTTGCAATGAATGATTATTTTTAATTAGTGCCTTTAAAACTAAAGTAAATTCGGTAACACTTTACTTGAAGCAGTCTGTACAAGGGTGACATGTAACCGTCATAAGAATGACATGACACATGTCATGCACATTAATGACATTACATGTCACCCTTATCTAGACTGCTTCAAGTAAAGTGTTGCTGTAAGTTTTACAGCAGATTTGATAGGACAATGACGAGCATATAGATGTTCAATTTTTATTTAATAAAACCAAAAAAAATGATAGGAATTTCATTTTTGATGACCCTGAAAAAACATTTCCCAACCTTTACCCCAACCTCCAGCAACAACTTTAATTGCAATAATAGTTTCGTAACTACTGAATGATATTGCGTCCTGACCCGACCTCCACGCCTGTGCCCCTGGCGTCTGTGCATCTGCCTGTGATGTAGCCTAATTCACAGGCCCAAATGTGGTCGCTTGTGGTACCAAAGTATAATTATTTGAGATGATATTAGTGGTTTAATGCAGTCTTCCAAATATAAACAATTTGCAGTAATCACAGGAATGTTTGTGCCATTAATATATATTTTCCAAATTGCAAATGTATTTTAGTAATTCCATAAAGAGATGTTATAAATATGTAAAATATGTCTCACCACTGATGGCTCCATGAAGTTCTTCCCCTTGAGCATCAGTGATCCTGCTAGGGGGCGAGGTGCCTTTATATCTAACCCCTAAAAATTTTTCTGCAGGTCACACACACTTCCTCATGCGTGGGGCCACACAGCTATCTCACATCATCTGGAGCCTTTGGTCGATAAGGATGTTTCAGGCTGTCTTCCATTACAGATGTGCAAGTGATTTATTATGAATTAAGTAAAACATTTCCCCCCCACACCTAGGCCAATTTTCAAATTATTATAAAGATGTTTGAATTTGTATGGGACGGGAGGGGGGGGGGGGCGCTGCACACTAGCAAGGTGGCTGTAAAAGGGCCCTTTAATACCACTGAAGCACTTTGTGTTGGAATTCTGGGGCTTTTTAGCAGAAAGACTAGGAAGCTTTCCTCATGAGTGGAGGAAAAAAAACACTGTGTTCCAAAACGACATGCCCACCCCCCACATGCAATGGAACTGTAGGCTGGTCAAATAGACATACTGAAGGAACAAATGACTTTTCATCATGACAACACAGGCACTGAACACAGCATCTCTAACCTCGAAAAAGCACCCTATAATTTAAATGTCATTTTGTACATACTGTCATCTTCCATATCGTTTATCTAGCCCCGCATCCCAGTGAACCTACATCTAATCCCAGTCAGCACATGGCACAAGGCAAGGGTCACCGTGGACAGGATGCCAGCCAATCACAGAGCACCACAGGTTGGGGATTTAATCGTGTCGGTGTGTACACTTTGCAGATTTCACTATTTCAGCTGCTGGTTTGTTTTATTGGTCTCAGCTGCCCATAAAGTGTTCATCCCGCCAGTTAATATTAGCTTGTAACATTATAAGAAAGATATGCCAAGAATGTCAGCAAGCTCACATTCCTTCCTGTTGGATTGTTGCCATTTTTTTGTTTAATTCCTGTACATTTTCCCCACCCCAACGTTAAGACAAACAAGCTTCCAGAATTAGACAGGTCTCATAGGGACACCTCATATTGTTTATTCTATGAACCACCCGCATGCTTAGAAATGTTGGAGCAGCTTATCTGCAGTGTTACGATCTCCAGCATGGGATGAGTGAGGGGAGGGGAGTTTGTGTTTTTTCATCAAATGAGCGCCACACAGTGGCCTATTGGTGGAGAAGATCTTCAGGAATGTAAATAGCCATCATCTACTTTGATTCCGTTCCAAACTTTATCTCAGTTTGTGTAAGAACTAGACACAGTAGATCAATCTATCAACCCCAGCTGAATAACAGATCGTTTTACATTCCAATATTCTTAGGCTTATCTGGCCAATATATACCAAAAATGATGTAAAAAAACATAAAGGAGACACTTTTTACATCTGTTTAATTATATTAATTTATGTCGAATTCTCCTGTTTTTTATATAAAACATTATATAACGTTTGTTGAATTTTGTCCTTCATCTTTTTTGTGAAATTAAATTGCTTCCTCCTAGCAGAGGAATACGCGGCATATCTGCGCGTGTGGATGAGCTCGTGCTGTTATGCACAGGGCCGTGCTTGAAATGTAAGGTTTGACTGAGAGTGTGCATAACTGGGTTGTACAGCAGCTTTAGCCTCCCAGTTCCAGGACGTATCAGTGCTCTCCCACTCTCACTGCCACACATATGTCTGCATGGTTCAGTTTGGAGACGCTCTCGCTCAGTCAGCCTGACACATTTATCTCTGACCAGTTGTTTCTGAAGTCTAATGCTTCCTGTTGAACTTTGGCCTACATTAGGACAGAAGAGCACCAATCGGGAGCCACTGTGAAACGGAACCAGCACCTGATGCCTCCTTCTGTCCTGGCACTGACATTTCCGGACCCCAAATTACATCACTTGGTCCCAAATTACATCACCTGCTGCAGCCATGAAAAAAATTATATATGAAATTATGGTGATACTTTACATGAGGGAGCACAAGCATCCTAGTTACTACTCAAGTACAAATCATAAACAAATATCGTAGCTGCATGAAATACATGAATCGTTATGTGATGAATTGTGTATTAGTGATGATTTGTGTATTAGTGATGAAGGGATATAGGATCAGTATGTGACTAACACTTAATTACTGGTTAATTAATCTATTAAGTAAGAGTGTGCTGCTGCATTATTCATGTCTCCTCAAGTAAAGTGTTACCAAAATTACAAAAAGTTGTTAAGTCTTGGTACAAACTACAGGGAGGAATTTACAATTCTGTTGGTGTTTTCATTAAGGATTCTGCTTGCTGTCCTTTTTGTGTTTGTTTACAGTTTAGAGCTGCCTACGGCAAACACTTCATCATCCCCAAAGCATAAACCTGTATAGTAGCACCTGCACCACAGAGGTACATAACAAGTAAAAAATATAACAAACTAACCCGTTGCCAAAATGAAGGAGCTACCTTTCTAATGAAGTCTTTATATCAGGCTTGATATCATCTTTGAAGAACCTTAATATCATTCCAGTAAATTCTTGTTATCACTCCTCGGAGTTCATGAAATTGCTTATATTACAGCATTGTAAATTCTAAGCTATTTGGACATCATTTTCCTATTTATATGTTTTTTTCCTCTACAAAACAAAGGACCCCAGATACACATTACTGAATAATACCAGCCCGTAATACCTTAGCAGGTGGACTATCCTCCCATTGGGACTGTCTGTCACTATGTAGTCTATGCGTCCACCCTTTGAACCCAGCGCGTTTTTCACTTTTCAGTGTTTGTTTGTCCTATGTTTTTTTCCAGTTATCCCTAATTTTCATAAAGAATGAATGCAATGAGTGATCTGATCAGTGCATCACAAATTCACGATGCGCACATGGAGTCGTTACCCTTCCCTGACTAAACATTTTGCTGTTTTCTGTGGTATTTCTCCTTGAGCTGCTTCCTGCCTGCCATCCACTGCCCAGAAAAGTGCCGTCCAGGTCCCCTGGAGCCCACAAACAAACACCCGCCCCGTACTGAAGGTTTACATGAGACCCAGAGTGCAGCATGTATTGCTTCTGTGGTGCCCATGTTAGCCTCCCTTCGTTATAGTGCCCACTACAAACCAAAATGATACTCTCTGAATATCAATATGCCCCTTCACATGCTTATCTGATACTTCATAAAATGGTAGTTAACCAGAATGACAAAGTAATGGAACTGACAAGTTAAAATACTACTATCTGTATTGATTCTGAATTGAAGGTGTTTTACTGAGCACCTGCAAATTCAGTTTACAGTTTTGCTTCGCATATGTAAGTTTGCCTATTACTATTTTGCAAGGTTTAAGTCTTTTTGTGATTTTTTTGCCTTTCAGTTATCCTATAAAGTGTAAACTGAGTCGGTTTCTGTTCAGTTTATCTCTGTTGGACTCGGCTGCCAAGGACGGTATGTATTGACTGGGATTCTGGGATCATGAGGTAGGCTAACTGGCCTATTTTATCTTCACACACCTGCTTGTTCCTCTCTAGGCGCACACACACACACACACACACACGCATGCGGCACACACACACGCACACACACACACACGCATGCAGCACACATACACACACACACACACACACACGCATGCGGCACACACACATACACACACACACACAAAACTGGCATTATTCAGTTAGGATGTCCCATTTCTTTTATTTTTGAGGTCATCTTTTCAGGGTTGGTACTGATAGTATGATGTCCTGCCTCATGAGGGTAGGGGAACTGCTGTCCATTTTAGGATGGAGGGGGGGCTGATTCTAATCATTTGGGTTTATATTGTCCACCTGCCCTTGATTCCCTGCATGGATAATTTGGGTGTCGCCCCAGCAGCTCGGACCACAGGATTGGCTCCAATCCGCATCGTGGTCCTTTTGATTTGTGTGTCTTTCTCTTTGTTATTTTCTGTTATTCTGGGCTTGGCAACCATTACTGTGTCATTGTCTCCTCCCCTGTCCTTCATCCCACATGTTCCTGTGAATATTTGTGATAAAACAATAGCTGGTTTTAAGCTTTTCTGTCCTGTTTTCTGTTTTATTTATTTTAAAAGAAATGCTTGGAACTCAGATATATGTCAAGTAAAAAGATTAATAATGCAAAATTAAATATATATTATATATTAGTGTACTACTCCAGATGTCTGTCACTGAGCTGCCCAGGACAGCCGGTTGTGTAACTGAGGGATAAGAAAGCAGTTTTCATGATTTTTGCATTTGGTTTGGTACAAAAGACCGAGAAGGAGAATTATGACGAGAGGTAGCATCGGGTTACAGTCGGGGGCCGGATTTTTTGGGGAGCCAGATCATTGTCAACCTGCTTTATCCTCACACAAACGGTCTTTACAATCGTGATGGGGGGTGGAGGACAGCAGCTGGTATTATCTATTCTTCCCTCCATCTCATGTTTCCATAGCAGCAACCTGAGTCACTTCCAGCTCCATGAAGTTTGGCACTTATCTAAACCAGCACCCCGGCTTTCCAAGAAATAAGGAACACACCCTGTGTTGGCGGGGATGTTCTACTTCAAGGTTGAACTTGTTAGTGCTATTGTCAAGCATGCTGAAATCTGCACCATAAAATCATGTCATCACCAGAATCTGCCATTTTTGTGGCTGGATAGCTTAGAGTATGATTTAAACACTTTCCTATGTCCAAATTGCACCTTGCTAGAGTGCAGCACCACTTCCTTATGTCAAAATTGCACCATGCTGGAGTACAGCTCGGACTCCTTATGTCCAAATTGCACCATGTTGGTGTAGGATCACACATGCACATATCACAGGCCTTATATTCCAGATGGTTATACGAGAAGCATCTGGAAAATTAGTGTAACCAGTGGCTGCTAACTTTCAGAGATAAATCCCAAAAGGACTGATACGGATCCCCTTCCAAAAGCCTGCCAAATGGATGACCGGCCATTGGTCCAGGAGTCAAATTCCTAGTCATCCCTATTCATGAACTTTAGACCATAAAAACCTGGCACCTCAGAACAAAGAGGAGCAGAAAGATCATCAAAGGGCAGAGAAAAGTCCTTTGGTGGAGATATTAAAATTTACCTGAGGTAGTAATTCCTACACTGGAATGCGGCTCAGACTCCTTATATCCATATTGCACCATGCTGGAGTGCAGTTCTACCTCCATCCGCCCATCCCATCCATCCATTTTCTCCTGCTTATCCAAGGTCGAGTCGCGGGGGCAGTAGTCTCAGTAGGGAAACCCAGACTTCCCTCTCCCCGGCCACTTTATCCAGCTCCTCTGGGGGAATCCAGAGGCGTTCCCAGGCCAGCCGAGAGACATAGTCCCTCCATTGTGTCCTGGGTCTTCCCCGGAGTCTCCTCCCAGTGGGACATGCCCAGAACACCTCACCAGGGATGCATCCAGGAGGCATACTAATCAGATGCCTGAGCCACCTCATCTGGCTCCTCTTGATGTGAAGGAGCAGCGGCTCTACTCTGAGTCCCTCCTGAATGACCAAGCTCACCCTATCTCTAAGGGAGAGCCCAGCCATCCTAAGGAGGAAACTCATTTCGGCCGCTTGTACTCGCGATCTCATTCTTTTGGTCACTACCCACAGCTCGTGACCAGCTCGAGAGCTTTGCCTTTTAGCTCAGCTCCTTCTTAACCATGACAGCCCGATGCAGCACCCGCAGCACCGATCCACCTGTCGATTTCCCGCTCCATCGTCCCCCCACTCGTGAACAAGACCCCAAGACCCATATCACCCTGTAGCCCAAGACTGGTTGCCCACTGAAGCTAAGCAGGGTTGAGCCTGGTCAGTACCTGAATGGGA
>JABFDZ020000049.1:2461340-2471720 GCA_019775955.2 Pollimyrus isidori
GAGATCCCCCCCCTTGTATGTAAAGCGCTTTGAGTATCTAGAAAAGCGCTATATAAATGTAATGAATTATTATTATTTAAACTCGTCCACTTGGTGGCAGACCCCATCCCCAACCCGGAGAGAGCATTCTACCCTTTTCCAGCTGAGGACCATGGTCTCGGGTTTGGAGGTGCTGATTCTCACTCCAGCCACTTCACACTCGGCTGTGAACCGTTCCGGCGAGAGCTGAAGGTCACGGTCCGATGAAGCCAACAGAACCACTTCATCTGCAAACAGACCTAATCCTGAGGTCACCAAACCGGACACCTTCAACGCCCTGGCTGCACCTAGAAATTCTGTTCATAAAAACTATGAAAAGAATCGGTGACAAAGGGCAGCCCTTGCGGAGTCCAACCCTCACTGGAAACAAATCCAACTTATTGTCGCCAATGCGGACCAGACTCTGGCACCAATTATACAGGGACTGAACAGCCCTTAAAAGGAAGCCCGGCACCCCATATTCCTGGAGCACCCCCCACAGGACTTCCCGAGGGACACGGTGGAATGCCTTCTCCAAGTCCACAAAACACATGTAGACTGGTTGGGCAAACTCCCATGAACCCCCCAGAACCCTGAGGAGAGTATAGAGCTGGTCCACTGTTCCCCAGCTGGGGAAAAAGCCACAATTCTCCTCCTGTATCCGAGTTTCGACAATCCTGCGGACCCTCCTCTCCTGAACCCCTGAATAGACCTTACCAGGGAGGCTGAAGAGTGTGATCCCCTATAGTTGGAGCACACCCTCTGGTCCCCCTTCTTAAAGAGGGGGACCACCATTCCGGTCTGCCAGTCCAGAGGCACTGCCCCCATGTCCACGTGATGCTGCAGATGCGTGTCAACCAGGATAGCCCCACAGCATCCAGAGCCTTAAGGAACTTTGAGCGGATCTCATCCACCCCCGGGGCTTTTTAACTACCTCAGAGACCTCTGCCCCAGACATAGATGAGTTCACCCCCAAGTCCCCAGACTCTACTTCCTCATTGGAAGGCATGTCGGTGGGATTGAGGAGGTCTTCGAAGTATTCCTTCCACCGACCCAAAATGTCCCGAGTTGAGGTCAGCAGCACCCCATCCCCATCATAAACAGTGTTGATGTTTCACCGCTTCCACAGCTCCAGTCAGGCGCCTCCACAATGGAGGCGTGGAACATGGCCTATTCAGACTCAATGTCCCCCACCTCCCCTGGGACACGAGAAAAGTTCTGCCAGAGGTAAGAATTGAAACTCTTTGCGCATAAGCACAAACAGCAGTCAGGACCCATCCCCCAACCCGAATTCGAAGGGAGGCTACCCTCTCGTCCACTGCGGCAAACCCCAATATACAGGCGCCCAGCCAGGGGGCAATAAGTATAAGAGGGTCCAACCTCCTTTGAGGAGACTGGTTCCAGAGTCCAAGCCATGTGTCGAGGTGAGCCGACTATGTCTAGCTGGAACTTCAGAACCTCGTGCACCAGCTCAGGCTCCTTCTCCTTCAGAGAGGTAACATTTCATGTCCCAAGAGCTAGCTTCTGCAGCCGAGGATTGGACCGCCAGGGTCCCCGCCTTCAAAGCCACTGCCCAGCTCACGTAGCACCTGACCCCTTTGGCCCCTCCAATGGGTGGTGAGCCCATTAGAGGGGGGACCCACATGCCTTGTTCGGGTTGAGCCCGACCAGACCTCATTGGTATAGGCCTGGCCACCAGGCGCTCGCCATCGAGCCCCTCCCTAGGCCTTCTTCTTAATTTTCCCAAATTTAATAGAAGATTCAGAGTGAATGGCTTAATAAAAAGACAGCTTTGTGCCAAAAAATCATATGTTCGGCATTTAATATTAATTTTCATGATGCCTTGATTTCTTTCTCATGTTTTTGTATTTTGACTTTTCACTTACTGTGCCAAAACTTCATTTCCTTGCTAAATTCTGCTAAAGGTAAGACCTGTGTAAGAAGTAATTCATGAGTAACTTAATATTGTAATGTATCTTCACAGGGGCTTTACAAATGGGGGAAGCTGGTGGCGCAGAAGGCAGTGCTATCGTCCGGCAACCAGAGGGTTGCAGGTTTGAGCTCCGCTTACTCCTGACCCACTCAAAGTGTCCTTGAGCAAGGCACTGACCCTCAAATTGCTCCTGGTGTGCTTGCATGTCAGCCTCCACCACTGATGTGTGTGTGTGTGTGTGTGTGTGTGTGTATGTATGTGAGGCATAAATTGTAAAGCGCTTTGTAGAAAATGCAGTCCATTTACAAATGAATAAGCAAGAATAACATAACAAATTAATACATATAATAATTAATAAACTAACCTACAAAGTGACTTATTCAGGACCCCCACATCCCTGGCTTACAGTGACTCATTATTCTTCTTGTTTGTGTTGATCCCACTAATCGCCCATCACACTGAAAAGTACAAGCTCTTCCTCATCTTCACATTACCCAGAAGAACAATGATGCACTGAATAATACGGAGGAGGATTCAGCAATCAAACTGCTGAAATTGATCAGTCAGGAACTGATTGAATATCTTGAATATAAGCCGGACAACTTGAGCTGCTGTCTGCTAAAACGTCAGGTGATGAACTGAAGACTTTTCACTACTGTAAACTCATGCTTAAGAAAATGCTCCTTCTGGTAGTAAAAATGAAAGGTCTCTGGCCTGTTAACCTCAAGATGTGTATTCAGGGGGATTCTAAACCCCATATAAATCTGTCCAAAAGAGATGAGCCCACCTCAAGGCTAAATACATTCATTCATCCATTTTCCAACCTACTTGGGTCATGGGGGGTCAGGAGCCTATCCTGGAAGCAACAGGCACAAGGCAGGGAACAACCCTGGACAGGGGGCCAGCCCATCACAGGACACACCTATGGACAATTTAGGAACTCCAGTCAGCCTCAGCATGTTTTTGGACTGTGGGGGGAAACTGGAGTACCTACCCATGACGACATGGGGAGAACATGCAAACTACACACACGTAACCCAGGCGGAGACTCGAACCCAAGTCCCAGAGGTAATAGTGCTAACCATTGCAGCACCATGCCGCCCCAGGCTAAATGAATATTTAGTATTTTCTTAAATTCAGTTTAAAATGTTCTCCGGCTAATGTTCACCTATGGCCACAAGTTCTAGTATTTAAACTAATATTAAAGTAACGATTTGGCTGAACAGCATCCAGACCTGTTAGAATCTTATGTACCTGGATCCCCCCCTTAGTCTCCTTTGCTTGAGGCTGAACAGATTCAGCTCATAAGATGTGCTGCTAAGACCAGGAATCAATCTTGTAGCCCTACATTGAACCCTTTCTAAGGCAGCAATGTCCTTCTTAAGGTATGGTGACCAAACCTACATACAATATTCTAGGTGGGGTCTTATTAAGGAACTGTTTTTAGGCATGGTAGGTGAGAAACTGTGCCCCATCATTTGAAACGCCAGCCATGAATCACCATTCAATGAGCAACAGTGAGTTTTTTTTCTAAATGCTTATTTCCGCAGTCACGGTCACTGCTCTGACTCATGGCTGTGTCATAAAGTTGAACAGCTTTTAGAGAAACCTTGGGATCAAAGCTTTGCAGTGGCAAATGCTAATTTATTTAGCTTGCAATAGAGATCTTGAATCCATTGCCTTTGCTTAATCAAACTTACGTATTTAAATGTTCAGATTTAAATGTTAAAGAGACAGATTGATGTTGAATGAGTATAAGTCTACAGGTTTGTGGACAGGGAACAATGAGAGATGAAGTAACCAGAATCAGGGATGCAGTGCTTAAAGAGGCCAGAGAAAACAACAACCCATCTGGTTAATGGAACCATGGCAACTACCTGTGTTCCCTGAGAGATCGCTACCACGTTGTGCCCTAATCCTGCTTGAGTTAGCTTGGATGCCAAATGCAATATCATTGAGTGGTCATTGTGGAAATACTGGACTACTTCATTCTATTGGAAATGGCGCTTGACAGAAATTAAGTAAGAGGTTCAAGTGTATCCCTGTCCCCACAGTAGTAATGGACTAAATGATGCTTCATGAACCATTTACTTTATTTTTTTACCCCACTAGATGGTGCTCTCTGTTCAAAAAAGGGCATAAAGCATACTCCAAAATAAACTAAGTGCACCATCTAGTGGGGTCAAAAAATACATCAAATGTTTGTGAAGCATCATTTTATCCATCACTACCCCACAGTAGCTTGGGGGCTTCTGACTTCAGTGCAGAGTTGCCATGATAACACCATCATCATACCCTCATCGTAAACCTCAGTATTTGCTTGCTGAAGTCTTCTCTGACCAAAAACTGCCTTGTTCCTCAACTTTCGAGGTTCTGATTTTTCAGTTGCTTTTCTGCTCACTTTAGTTTTACCATTGTACTTACCCACCACTGCTACATTCTTATAATGCCTAAAGTGCATGCTGTGATGCGTGCTGGGAAACGTAGTGAAAACCTGTGAGTTACACTGCAACTGTGTAGGACTTCAGCATAGAGGCCAGAGGCATCAAAATCTTGGAAGCAGATCTTCATGGCTTCTAACTGGATTTATTGTGGAAGCAGGCAAAACCCCAAAAACCTGGAAAGATAAATGCTAAGTGGGAGACCGAACTGGTTGATTTGGCTGGCAGACAGTTGAATATAACAAAGTGTGCTGTCAAGTGGCACAGTGACCCAGTGAGATACTCTGTTTTCTCACACCTCCAGGTTGACTGGTTTGCTGCCTCTGTTCTGTGTCTGGTGGTTGCATTGTGTCACCTTGATCCTGAGTTTCCTCCTGAAGTCCAAAGATTGATGGTCATGCTAAATGACCTGAATATGTGCCCTGTGAAAGACTAGCATCCTAAATGTAACGTGTCTTATGCCCTGTGCGGGCTGTGATGACCCTACTGAGGATAAGAGGATGGAGGATGGATGGATGTTGGATGGACAGATGGGTAGATGGAAGGATGGATGGATGGAAGGATGATGTGCTGTAAGAAATAAATGATTATTGGATTCATAGTAAATCATGGTAAAATTCCTAATGGTTAGTATTACCGTTTGAAATTTTAATTATTATTAAAACTGGCTGATTGCCAGGCTTTGAAAAACTCCTACATTAAATATCGTCTAACGCAGTGACAATCTCCCAGACTCAAGTGCAGCAATTGGGTTTGTTTTGTTTTTTTGTTTAGAAAAAATGCAACAGAGGGCACCTGATGCGGTTTTCATATGTTTGCATAACGTCTTGGCTACATTATTATTTTATTTAACACAAGGAAGTCTGGTTTGCGGTTGCATTGCACGGTGCTCTGGGACATCACCCATTGCCATATTTGCTAAATGTGATTGTGGTGCTGCAAACCTGGAACTACAACAAATGTCTGCTGTCGTAAAACAAAAGTCAATATATACTCAATAGCGAGTTTATCAAACATGATTGCTAAGTCAGGCAGCCTGCTCTAGCAAACAGTGATTCATCTGGCCACCACTGAACAGATGTGGCATACAAACAGGGTCAAGATGTTTACTTACAGCTCAGCTAAGTTTTATAAAAACTAAGAAATCTGATCAAACTTCCTATGAATGTGGTCTGACTGCTGGTGCCGCACGTGACGGCTTTATCATATCAGCAACAGCCACGCTCCTGGGACCTTCACACAGCCTGGGCTTTGCAGAATAATGGTGTTTTTAACAAAAACATCCACTCAATGGCCGAAAACACCTTGATAATGAAAGACGTGAGAGGATATTGGCCGGACTCGTTAAAGCTAAGAGAAAGGCATAAGTGAAAAAATAATAGCTCAGTACATCAACGGTGTGCAGAAGGGCTCCTCTGAACTTCCCCTAAAGAGGTACTGGAGGGAAAAGTGGGAACCACCCGATACCACAGTAGTTACGTATATTGTATAAACGGGCTATTGAGTGTAGGTAATGCAGCTCCCTCTACTGGGGACTTTTTGCTATGACATGATGCTGATTATTCCCCTGCCCAAGCCTGTCTCCATTCTGCGTGCGGGTTTCTACCCGAGCCTCTCCTCTCCCTTCACCACATTTCTATCTCTGCTTCTGCCCGGCCTCATCCAGTCCTGTCTCACTGGGCTAAGGCCATTCACCATCGCGGCTGTGTTCATGGGACTGTGTTAAGCAGCGTCTATGCAGAGCCACACTAGCGGCCCCTCCCCCACCATGGCAGGGCCTCTGGGGACGTGTGAAACATGAACCAAAAAGCACAGTATCTATATTTAACTGCCCTCACTGCTCTTCTGGAGTGCAGCTTCTACAGGCCAACATCCACCCCACTGCATTCAGGTATAACCCTGGAGTTACACAGAATCTCTATAATTTATTAGGATTAAAAAAAGTATATAATATACACACACATACGAATATATTTACTTCCAGTAATATATACATCAAATCAATCATATATATATATGAGGTCATCACAAGTGTGTAACCAGGGTGCAGGGCCGCTTCAGAATGACGTCATAAGTGATTCCCATGGTCAAGCAGGCAGGTTCATCTGACTGCTATTTGCATTCATTTGTGATCAAGCCCTTCATTACACAAGCTTGATAGGACAGTGCCTGCCTGGATAACAGAAACACATATGTTACACGCTTCTTACCACTTCTCGATGTGTCAGTCGTGAGTCACAAATTCCAACTTTTGCCCTTAACGTTTTGATGAATTGGACCTCTAATAAGACATTTTAGCCCACACCCAGTTTGTGGCGTTTGCAAGGAGCAAAATGGCAAATCAGTAAGGCCCAGAAATGACACATTTCTGCAGCCAGACAAACAGGGTTGTAATGGCAGGTAGAGGCCAGTGTCTATCCCTGTTTGTGCACTGTGGGGAAATGCTTTTTTTTCAACCGGTTTCAGGATAACACCCTTTGACTGAGAAGGTTACTGAGCTCCCAGCCCCGCCAATGTCATTATTAATTCCAGCAAACCATTGGTGCCGTGCTGTTTCTTAACTGAAGAGGTCGCCAGTGAGCCTCCTCCAGTAATACAAGTAAAAGCTTTCCGATGTGTTACTGGGTGTCAGACTAACATTTTTACAGTGCAACAAATTTAATGTAGAATCTTGGAAACAAAAGTGCATGAGTAATCTCTGTGTCCTTCTACCGGCCAATCAAAGTGACTCCTTTTCCTTAACAGAATATTTTGAGCGGGTATGACATAATCGTTGTATTGTTTACTTAAAATTCACATAAATATATATATATATACACATTAATGAATTGATAAGTGGGTTCTGTGGAAATACTTGCAGTTCACAGATGTGTGATTGTGTCTATTATACAACCAAAAAATATTCCAGCACATATTAATGTATATCATAAAATACCATCGCAGGATGGTGGTGCTGAGCCTTGTCTCGATGGCAGTGACATTTACGAACACAGTCGTGGCGGTAGTCAGTGTTTCCCGCACATTCGTAGGCATCAGTAGTGTTGCGAGTTTGAGTGGGTTAAATGACAATTACGTAAGAAAACAACTCAGAGCTACCCAACGCACGCACCCAGTTCTAGGTTAAGCATGAAGAGAGTGAGAGGTCATCGTACTGAGGAAAGCTGAGCTTTTACTCATTTAACACCCCAAATTTCCTCCGGGTCTGCGACTCGTGTGTGTGGAGAGTAGGGGTGGAGGGGAGGCAATCTTCGGTCATGAGTGGCTACCAAAGTCACTCAAAAATAATAACCATACACCCGGGAATATGCTTTGGACACAGGGTAGTGAAAGTCAAAACGACCAAAAGACTTTACTGAAACTTGTTTGTGTCATTGGTAACTATTAACAGCCAACAGTAAGATAAATGTTTTTACTGCTGGTTTGGTTGTTCGGTAGGGTTTTTAGAGAAATATTTATATATTATATTTTATATAAAAGTCGCTTCCAAGCAATTGCGATATAATTGGTATAACTTTATGTTTTTCTTTGAGGAAAACTGTAAGTGTAGGCAGGCTGTCCAACAGAATTCTGAATCTGCGTCACCACCATCGACTAAGGAGGCCGCTAAAGGACCTTCAGCACCCCTACGTCACTATTATACACCCGAAAGATATATTTTTAAGTATTTTTATGTATATTCTTCCCCTATTCATTGAGAATACGTGTTCTTCCATCATTCTGTTCTTGGTAACCCCCATGGGAGGAGTGGTAAACTGCCACTAGACACTGTGATGTTAGCTGACACATCATATTGATCTGCCTTGGCGAAGGCTGACAGTCAGGAGGCTCCCTCATGTTAAGGTGAAGCTACGAAACACAAACCATCAGAACTGTGAGATGAAGGGGCGTAATGGAGAGAGATGGGGATGAGTGTCCCCATGGTACTGGGGCGGGCATCCCAAAACACCCTTCATGCTACGTCGTTTGTCAGTTCTACATTAAGTGTTAACTCACGCTTGCGCTGAACCTCAAGTCATTGGATGTTTTCACGAGAGTTGCAAAGTAGGGAATGCATGCATTATTACTAACCATTTTATTTAACCCAAGTTGTAATATAGCAAACTTTATGGTGGTCCATTTGTAAGTACGAATTGTCTGTAACTTGGAAGTTCTTAAACTGAGGACTGACTGCACAGTCAAACACCTGAATAGTCCTGAATGACGGGTTCACTGGCGAGATTTTGAAGACTGATGGGGTGTAACAGGGATAGATATTTGAATTTGATTAGATTAAAGGAAGGAGCATCAGACAAGCTGACAGGCCTGGGCCCTGCATCACAGAGCCAGATAATTTGCTGGATTTGAGAAGTCTCCGTTTAAATTAAATTTATCTTCATTTACTTGCATTTAGGCCAGACTACCGTTGGAAGTCCTTTTGGTTTGCCCTCACAGTCCAAAATCATGCTTAGGTAATTTGGAGTCACCAAGTAGTAATAGTATTGGTGATAGTAATAGTAGTTTTGGCAGTAGTAGAGGCAGTAATAGTAATAGCAGTAGTATTGGCAGTTGTAATATTGGTGTTAGTAGTAATAGTAGTAGTATTAGCAGTGGTAGTATTGTGGTATTAGTATTGTTGTATTTGACTGTGATCATGTGAAGTCATTGTTGCTTCTGGGGGACTGAATAAGAAAAACCTGCAGAACCTGCTGCTGCATGTCTGCCTACAAATGGCTACCAATCGATGCAGGACCGAAGCCCATCAAAGTAACCACAACTCCCACAATGCCCTGAGCCTCACATTGCTTGAGTTTGTAGAGTTCTGTGTATTTATATGTCTGTCAGAGGCCCCGGGTGTTGCCTTACTGGGCTTGTATAGTGTCTCTGCTGCACACAGCAGCTGCACTTAGCCTGCCGGTCTCTCTGAAATAAAAGGCAGATGGCCCACAGTAAGTGTGTGTGTGTTAAAAATAAACGTCCAGGGGGTGTTCTTACGAAACAAATCCCTTGTCTCTTACTGAGCATAGCAAAAATGCTGCTTCTATCAGGTTTCATCTGTCTTTCCCAGGCAGAGGTGAAACTTCTGTAGGTACTGTATGGGGTAACTCTCTCCATCTCATTCTCCCAATCCAGGTTAGTTATGAGAGGCTAATGGTAGATGTGTGTGTGTGTGTGTGTGTGTGTGTGTATGTGTCTGTGGGGATGTGTATGTGTGTGTCTGTGTGTGTGTGAATGTGTGTGTATGTGTGTGTGTGAGTATGTGTATGTGTGTGAGTGTGTGTGTATGTGTGTGAGTGTGTGTGTGTGCGTGTGTGTGTGTGAGTGTGTGTGTGCGTGTGTGTGTGTGTGTGAGTGTGTGTGTGCGTGTGTGTGTGTGCGTGTGTGCAGTAATGCACGGGATACTGCATGTGGTACTGCATTCATCAACTCGTGCAAATGTGTTGAAGTGATTTGTGTGTGTTAAGGTTTTAAGAGGGAGTTTCCGAAAGGATCTAAAGGTATTTCAAACACAACCAGGCGGGGAGACATTTCTAAGTTCTTGTGCCTTAAAATCAGAACTCGAATGCAGTGAACTATAAAAGAAATATAGAAGTGTTTTGCAGGTAAATACTCCAAAAATGAAACAGTGTTCTTCAAGAATGGTCATTTAATAAGCAATGCATTGAAGGTTGAGCTCACTATGACAGGCAGTTATTAGCAGTAATTTTGTTTATTCTGGTGGCTCACAGACAGCCTAGGCTAATAATACTGTTGTCATTGACCCATATAAATGGTGAACTCGTTCAGGGCTGTTTCTCTATTTCAGCCTGAACTAAAGATGAAGGCTGATCCCTGAAATGTGCCTCACCAAGCACACCTGAGACTTGGGGTCTGCTTGCTCTAACAGCCGCTAACCGGACACACCTGGTACGTGGGGTCTGCCTGCTCTAACAACTGCTAACCAAACTCACACCTGGAACGCGGGGTCTGCCTGCTCTAACAGCCGCTAACCAAACTCACACCTGGAACGCG
>JABFDZ020000049.1:2511295-2531176 GCA_019775955.2 Pollimyrus isidori
AACACCCCCACCCTGTGGCCTCTTTTCCCTAAACACCCCCACCCTGTGTGCTAATGATCCCAGCCGGCCCCTGCAGTGCTGTCCTCGCCTCTGCTTCTGGCTGCGCTTCCTGACAGGCGCTACACTGAGCTCCCAAACATGGCTGTTAGTTACTGAACGCATTTTCAAATGGTTCCGTTTGTGACCCACACACCACCTTCTGCACCTCGTTGCATGTCAAGCCATTTAGCACACCTTGTACATTACACGGTATTTTGTACTTATTCTTGCAACTGCTACTCACTGTAGCTAATCCAGTGCTATTATTACTCACAGTCTGCCTCTGAAGCTAATTCAATACTATTACTGCTCATAATCTCCCTCTGAAACTAATGCAGTGCTATTACTATTTACAGTCTGCCTTTAAAGCTAATTCAGTACTTGTTACAACTCACACTCTTCCTCTGAAGGTAATCCAGTACTTGCTACAACTCACAGTCTGCCTCTGAAACGAATGCAGTACTATTACTATTCACAGTTTGCCTCTGAAGCTAATGCAGTACTTGTTACAGCTCACAATCTTCCTCTGAAGCTAATGCAGTACAGTGGTACCTCAGTTTTCAAACTTAATCCGTTCCGGACTTCAGATCAAATCCTAAATTCTCGAGGAGATCAAACCCTCGAGTTCTAATAGAATTTTTCCCATAAGAAATAATGGAATTAATTGGTTCCCGGCCCCCCAAAATTACACTTAAATATGTTTTTTTAGCATTTAAACACAAAATGAACAGGATAAAACAAGAAGAGTATTTTTTTTTCTTAATGGCTTTCAAAACGATAAAGATCTTATCCTAACATTACCCCTGTCCTGGATCGATCATCCGCTCCTTCCGTGTGCCATGCTCCCTCATTAACCTTGTGTGGGATCCCCATGTGATCAGCTGTTTCTGGTTGTTGTCATTAGTCCTTTGTATTAAGTCCGTGTTGCAGTTTTTTTCCCCAATCCGGTCATTGGGTGCGTTTGACTTGCTTACAGCGCTGGCTTAAAGCAACACATTTTGATCCTGACACAATGCATTACGGTTAGATGCATTACGATCTCTCACCCGGCTGCAGAAACTAAAATCACCTCCATGACAACACACCTTTGCCCTTATTGGCTAAAGAGTTTAGTTACACGCATGACGTTTGTATCCCAGGCAGTTCCAATGCAATCTGCTATTTCTCCTGAATATCACGTAAAGCAGTGAGAACTGGTTTTCAGTTAATTTACCTGGTAAAATAAAGTTTTATATGACATAAATGCTCTAATAGTACACGTACGTTAGTGGTTTATAATAATCAGTATTTTATTGCTCCCTGTGAGGAAATTGTTTTTATGCCTCCCTCAACTTGCTCTCTTGTGGAGTAAGTTGTCTGTGAAGGGCAGCCACCTGTAGCAGCGCCCAGTGAGCTGGGGGTTAAGGGCCTTGCTGAAGGACCCACAGACATGCTGAGGTTGGGTTTGGACCTGCGACCTCATAATTACAGGCACACAGGCTTAGCCCACTGAGACACATGTTACTGTTAGTTTCTGTAATGTTACGCTGCTTTATTTGGTTAATCGTCCAGTCTGTGAAGAAGGCATTCAAGTAAGAATTGCAGTATGACTCATTTCCTACAATTTATAGTAGGTCAGCATTCAGGGTTTGACTTCTGATATTCAGATTGAGTTTTAGGTCAAATTGGTTTATTCGACTTTCAAGAAATTCAAGTTCTAGTGAGGTTGAGAACCGAGGTACCACTGTACTTGTTACAACTCACAGTTTGCCTCTGAAGCTGTTACAGTACTATTACTACTCACAGTCTGCCGCTGAAGCTAATGCTACTATTGTACTATTGTCTTCCTCCTGCTTCAGCAAGTGGCCTGGGTCCTATCCCAGGCCACATAGGGCACTCGGCAGGAGTACACCCTCAGTGGGACACCAGTTCAGTCTAAGCACCTTGTCTGGTGGTACGGTGAAGGCCTGGAATTTGTAGTTTTCTGCTTCCTGTCTTTGAACATCACTCTCCCCGTAGGCATCTGGATATCCAACATGTCTGCCTCCTTGGGTCTCTCACACCTCGTAGTAATGCTGTTTCCCCAACATGGTCTTATTCTGTTTTTTTTTGGTCCTTCGCAGACACTCTGTGTGCCGTGAAGAGGAGCATGGCAGCAGGGGTAGCGGCCCAGAGCTCCAGGCTCGACCACGGGTATTCTTAGGCCGATAATACGGATTTGGATGTTATTGCTTGAGAATACACGTAGCTGAGTGGAAGCCATCGGCTCCAAGGGCCCTGCACTTCAGTGCAGACTGCAGCTACCATTTTGGGTGTTGGAAGGTAGGGAAGAGACTCCGACACTGACCCCCCCCCCCCCAAGGTCAGCACCTGAGTGTAATGCAGTAAACTTTAATTACTCTTTTGAAATTATGTGCTTGTCAATAATTGTTTATCTTGTATCTATAGATAAACAACTGGATGGATGGATGGATGGATTGTGTAGATGAATTAATCTTCAAAATGTTCAACATCCAACAAATGAAAATAAAATAAAACTAAAGAATTGTCACATATTGCTAAAATTCAGTGGCACGGAGCATGTGCAGTCTGCAACACCTGCAGAGTTTAATTAGGAAACTTTCACTTCTAGAGTCGCACATGGAGAAATGTAGAGGCAGCCAGAGCGGAGCTCTGTGTGTGTCTGTGTGAATGTGTGTGTGTGTGTATGTGTGTGTGTGAATGTATGTGAATGTATGTGTGTGTGGGTGTGTGTGTGTGTGAATGTATGTGTGTGTGGGTGTGTGTGGGTGTGTGTGTGCATGTGTGTGCATGTGTGTGCGTGTGTGAATGAGTGTGTATGTGTGTGTATGTGTGTGTGTGAATGTGTGTGTATGTGTGTGTGTGAATGTGTGGTAGTGTGTGAATACATTTGTGTGAATATGTGAGTGTGTGTGCGCGCCTGTCGAGCTGCTGTAAGTTACTCGCCAGCTTGCAGTACTGTGCGTGGCAGAGTATTATGGGATAAGAAGCAACATGGCATTACAGGGAACAAAGAGTAGGCGTGAGTGAAAAATCCCAAGGCGGGTATCGAATTATTTATCAGCTTTGCCGTTTCATTTTTTCAGCGTTCATAATTTAGCACTTTTGAAATGGGATTTAACAAGATTATGTAAATCCCATGTTTTCACGGCGACAGCTTCTCGACCCCCCATCAGCCAAAGAACTCTGCCACTCGATGTTGGGTGGGGCACTGATGGTATTTGAGTGGTGGGGGGGGGGTCCCCTGTTTGTCAACCCACAGGGCCTCCAAAGGTGATTGTATCCATGACGCAAGCCTCTCCCCAAATGAAAATTTAATAGTGCTCTTTGGCTAGCCCTCCACACTGCATTTCAAACAGAATGGAGTATACCAGGGCATCTAGCACTCTGCCTGTTTCAGTCTCACTGAATTTCTCAGTGGCTAAAGGAAGCTTGCAGCCACATGGATGTCACTTGACCGTATAGGCCGTGAGGAATGGTGATCTGCATTAGAAGGAAATGTCGTCTGATATTTCTGGCCTCCACGTTTGTCAGTGTTAGAACTAGCATTATAAATGTGAAAATAAGTGACATTTGACTGGGAGGCCCCTCGCTAGCTGCCGTAATCGCAGTTGATTTTGTGTTCCGCTGTGATTATCATGTCGTACGTCGTTCTTCCAGACAAAAGCTCATGTTCAGCCAGTTACAGAGATGTGTAATTAACTCTGTAACGAAACTACCCTCATTATGTTAATGTTAATCCAAACACCCAAAGGATATGTGTCCATCCCAGGAGACAGGTCACATAAGCACAGAAAAACAGAAGCGACTAAATTGTTAAAGAGTGGGCCGCTGGTAGTGACTGTCTGGTGCTTTTGCACGCGTTTGGTAACCCAAGGTTATGTGCCCAACAGTGCCGGTTTAACAATTCCATAAACAGCTGGAGCATCAACATATTGCTGCACATTGTGTTTGTGTGTGTCTGTGTTTGTCAGGGTCTGTGCGCATTTAGAATAGATAAACTAATAAAGATTATAAATAAATAAATAACAATCCTGTGCATAGCTCCTGGTACCTAGCAACCAAATCCCTTGGTTGCCATGGACAACGGTTGCCGCAGAATATGAGGTGATCGGCTACCCTGACAACAAGGAGGAATGACATTTGACCCCGGTTTTTGACAAAAGGGTAGTAGGAGGAATGGAAAGCGGGGTGATTGGGAAAGACAGAGGGAAACTAATTAATATTAACTTTAATATTAATCATCACTCTCCTGATTATTCTGCAAAGAGCTTTAATTGTCAGACACTTTGTCTCTCAAAGACACACACATACACACTTAAACACAAGATGAACATGCTAGGTTCATTTGGCATCTTAGTCTACTCTCAAATTTATCAAATGAACCTACCTTGTCAGCTTCTGGCCACACAAACAAAAGCGTCTTCCTCCTATCCATTCCCCCTCCCTCACTCTGCAGGTCTAAATCGATAAGTGTATAATTAATGGACCGCTAATTGCTGCGTAATCTTTTGTTAATTAGCCGCGTGACTTGATAAAAGACGACACTGCAGGAGCGGGTGGCGGGTGATTTCCAAATATAGGCCACATGGATAGGTACAGAATACGGAAATCTATATTTAATTTAATTATATGCAACACTTAGATGAAACGCGCTTACTATTCTCATAATGTATTCATTTATCTCATTACTAAACATTCAGTATAATTCTCTGTCCGTCTGTAGCTACTACACAGAAATACACAGACGGTCCAGACAATGTGGATATAATTGTTTTCAGTGCTCTTATCTGCCGGGTTGTGTCAGTATTCCCGCAGCGATCGCTGGCTGCCGGGTCATGGCTGGTTAACCTTTAACGCTGTTGACATTCATAGGCAAGTGAGCATCCCACTGGCTCGTAACAATTTTTTCAGAATTTTTCCAACGTCGACGTCATGCAGCGCTTCTGAGTATTAAATCGCTTGTTGCAATTTTCAACAGATGTGTCAGTGCTGTCAAAAATAGCGTACAGCCATTCAGATAGCGTGGCGTGTCATGCTGCCGTTTGACAGATGTATAATAGTTGTCACAAAGTGTGAGTCGGGCATTCTTATTCGTCGTTTAAAGTGTTCAAATCATATTACTCTTCTGTGACCAAATTGTTTTCGTGAGTGTGTTTCTGTATGAAATTTAAATCCGCCCACGTTTTTTTCAGCCCAATGTAGAAATTCAGATTGAGTAAAGAAAAATAAAATCACTATGCCGGAGGTAATAAGCAACACGCGGTCCCTCTGCAGTATCTGGCTGCGGATGTAACAAGAAAGGTGCAATAATCTCGGTTTAAAATGTCTGCGTTTGTCGTGTCTGCTGCGCTAGTTCTGGAAAGTTTTTTTTAACTCCAACTTTAGTTTTTTTTAAAAAGTCTTTTAAAAAAGAACCCCATTTCCCAGCCCTATTCAAAAGCCCCGTTTTCTAACACAAACACACGCATAAACCGCAGCTAGGCTACGTTAGAACGATATCTCAGTGGTGCAGAGAAAGGAGCACTGAATGGAGGCGTTCAACACACTGAAAGAACATTTTAGTGCTTTCTGTTGTGCCACAGACGAACGTGGTTTGTAAATTAATACTGCAACCATTCATATAGGCCTCGATAGATATTTACTGATGTAATTCAGCCCCTGCTACAGAGTAACACCGATGTTTATTTTAATGTTTCTGAAGAGATAAGGCAATATTTATCTACGTTATTTTTTTTGTCAAAATCTACTACCCTTTTAAATCTGTTCTCCCCCGTTTTTCTTCTAAACATAATTTTATTCTTCGTGTTCAGGAGATGGATGCAGTTAGAGAGGGTAGGGTAACTCCCTTTTAGATACCAGTTAAGTGTATTACATAGAAACGTTGAGCGCATCCATAATATATCGAATTAGAATAAAGATCAATATTAAACTACTGTAACGCAGCAACGAGACAATGTTGCCATCTTCTGTCCAGTCGTGGTATTACAGATGCAGGCTTTAAATGCACATTTTACGTCTTGATTTGAGTCAGATTTTTGACGTGTCAAAATGCCCTTTATGGATGTTGCTAACAGTGGCGTCGAAGGGGACATGGGTACCCAGGCAGATTCAGGGGGGCAGCGTTTCACAGCGGACCTGGAATACGTGAAATTGGACGGCGGAGCACGCGATATTTTGTCAGGGGCCCCAGA
Source organism: Pollimyrus isidori (assembly GCA_019775955.2). Lineage (NCBI taxonomy): Eukaryota > Metazoa > Chordata > Actinopteri > Osteoglossiformes > Mormyridae > Pollimyrus > Pollimyrus isidori. The sequence continues at coordinate 2,517,529 of JABFDZ020000049.1, forward strand.
ACTTGTAGATAAACCCCTGGTCGCTAATAACTAACAGTAAATGATTTCGATGTATCAAGACATTCAGCATCAATTTAACTTGCTTTGTAAGTGGCAGGAGTTATTTGCAGTTTTCTAAATTGCATTTAAATATTATCTTAAAATTTATGCTGCATATATTCACTTTAAGCGTATAAATAGTTCAATATGTGATAAATACGTATTTAAAAAGTATATCAATAGAAATAGATATAAATTGCTTTAAAAATGTTAATTTGTCGTTTGGTTTTGACTAGCGTCTTCCCGGGCCATACCATCTTGCGTGTACAACAACATATTGTGAGAAACTTAGGTTTCGGTAACGTACTGCATTATCAAGAAAACGTTTGGCTGTCTTTCTCTCTCGTTCTGTCTTTTTTCCTTCTTTCTCTCCGTCAAATAATTGTTCAGCTACGATCTTTTCCTTTTGCCTACAGGAATGGATGTCATGCCTTCCGCTTTGAAAAATGGGGATGGGAAATGTGCACCAAATTTCAGTCTGCAGTGCAGTCGGGTTTCATTTGTGTGTGGGATTGAGGCCACCCAAAGAGCAGCTGAATGGGACCTGACTGTTTCTCAAGCTTCGCTTTGGCAGGCGCAGAAATCTGGAGGGACTTCGCTGGGCGGAGCCTGCGGCGTGACGCAGGATTCCATTCATTTGTAAAGTGCCGAAATATAAAACGGCGCAATGAACTTTCTGAGCGGTGAGCCCCGAACGCTGCTGTTTCCAACTTCTGCTGTGGTGGCAACCTGCGGATATAGAGATCTTGCAAAACCGCTAGAAAATATCCAAAAAAGTAAGTTTTATGCGAAGTCAGGGCTATTTTGTAGGCGTCGAAGGACGACAGCACACTCATCGATAGACGTATGCTACTGTCATCAGGTATTTTTTAAATATTTGGCGTTTTTCCCATTTTGCAGTTAAAATTGCCTTAAGGAGAGTATATAGATGCTACGATTGAAGAGTGCAAATATTATTTTTAGAGACAGGGACTTGAGCTTTGTAGGAGACTCGGTAACTTTATGTAGTAAAGCAGCTGACACGTAGACTAAGTCTGGATTGTCAGGTAGCCATGCACGCAATGGAAACTTACAAACTAACTCAACTAAATTTCTCTGTGGAAACATTCACTAGAAGACTGTTGTGTTACTTAATATGCTCATCGGCATATTGATTACAGTAAGGAAGCGATTGTAAGTAATGAATGCTGTGTTTTGTGTGTGTGTGTGTGGGGGGGGGGGCATTACTGTTCTTTTTGGCTGTACAACACAGCTATGACGCGTTCATTAGCTTTCACTATACCTGCATTTAATTTCATTACGCGAATGACCTAAAATGGAAATCAGACCTTGATGATATTATATGTCATTAAATGGACTTTATTATGTCGGCGAATTTCAATAATGTTTGCTGTTAACTTTAGTGAGATTCAAATTTTTCTTTGAGTTCTTCTGGCCCTGAAAATGCAGTTGTTCTATGAGCTGAGTTGTCCTATGGACCTTTGCTAGGTGACTTATATAAGGATACCTATGTATTCTCTTTAATTAAGGCAGTGTTTCTTCATTAACATTAACTGTCAGAAATCGAAGAAAGGGAAATCAAGCTTCGTGAAAGGAACACCTCCCAGTCCTCGTTGGTCACAGTACTGTACAGTAGTTAGGGATATGGACCTTAAGGTTCTCAGCTCTGGTCCTGCCAGGGGTTCTGCTGTTGTACTCTTGAATTACATACGTTAGTAGCTAGTGTTTGCAACCAGATGTTCAGCTATCATTGTGAATGGAGTGGGCGTCTGTGGTAACCTGACTGTGCGGCAGGCAGCGATTTCTAAATGCACGGTAATGGTTTAGTGAAAATTCTGCCCAAAGTGGCGATTGACAACTTTATTGTGTCCAAGATTATTGGCTTTTTACTTCTTGGGGAGTTGGGGGGATCTGAGCTGCCTGCACAAGACAAACGGAAAACTCCGAACTGTAAAGGGAAAAGTGAGACTGAATCTGTTAGGCTACTAATAATTTTGAACACCCGACCCTCCCTTGGGAGACTGTCAGTGCACACCCTGATTCCCCACGCCCTTCTACTGCTAAATCCCAGCCTTTAGCGGACCGCAAGCACTGAGGCGTTATTTGCCTATGTAAAACTGTAAAATTTAAAATGTAAAAAAAATTTTCACCGACAAGCGTTCTGAAGTTATTGGGTAGCGGCTGTTGTTATGTTCTTTGCAGGTGGCGAAATGTAAGAAATACATGGAATGGGTGAGGTGCCCCTGAGAAGGTGTTTGGGAACTGAATCGGTGTGCATCTAGCCGCCCAACTACATCAGTAACTGTTTGGCGAACAGAAGGAATCACTGTTAGTTTTTATTGTGTTACTCTCAATTTGCATATATTCTAACATCAAAATGTGTTCTTGTTCTGTGCAAATATACACTTACTATCCAGGTAATCAGCTTTCAGCATTTCTTTTGACTACCTAAGACGTTTGCACATGTGCTGTATTTATTGTTTGGCGGTCCCAGAAAAAGAAGGGATTCCAGTCAGTCGATCTACTGACCGCTCTTTGCTCCAGTCGGGAAAACACTTAACGTCTGTCCTCTGACAGCAGAGCTTTGTGTTTGTCCTTCGTTGACAGCTGTTTATACCGAAGATTAGATACAGTGCAGCCATAATTGGGGTCATTGTGAGTTTTGCAACATTGCAAATTGTGCAGTAGGAGCGATAAGTATTGGGACTTTGCAGTAATCCGACTTGTGAGCAGTCGGGCCATGTGATTGTGATTTTAGTTCATGGGTTTGGGATTTGAATCTGAACCACGTAACAGATCTGTGTGGCGATTGACGACTTCATTGTGTCCAAGATTATTGGCTTTTTACTTCTTGGGGAGTTGCGGGGATCTGAGCTGCCTGCACAAGACAAACGGAAAACTCCGAACTGTAAAGGGAAAAGTGAGACTGAATCTGTTACTAATAATTGTGAACACCCGACCCTCCCTTGGGAGACTGTCAGTGGCAGTGCACACCCTGATTCCACACGCCCTTCTATTGCTAAATCCCAGCCTTTAGCGGACCGCAAGCACTGAGGCGTTATTTGCCTGTGTAAAATTGTAAAATTAGCAGTGTTCACCGGCAAGCGTTCTGAAGTTAACATCGCGGGGCGCTGTTTCACTGACTCTTCCCCGAGTCTGGATCACCTGCACGTAGTGCTACGCCGATCTAGCCGCCGCTTTTCCGTAAATATGCCGTAAATAATCCAGTGAGATTTCCCATGATTACGGGATCGCCTGCGCTGCCGTAGCTTTTCTACTCACCCTAACTCTTAATGGCTGAACTGGAGTCTGGTAACTGGAGGCCGGGGCTCCCATTTCAAAGATGCAATTAAGTTATTGTCTGTATGTTTAAAGGCGGAATGGTGGCCTTTCAGTCACCTCTAACCAGAGCAGTAATTCTCCTTCGAGTTCGATCATTAGCAAGGTGTTTCCAACAACCGAATTGCCCCGATTGGATGTTACCGTATTCTCTGTAAACTCCCGACACCTTGTATTTGAAAATCCAGGGAGGTGGCCCAATTTGAGATACCTGGACCACCTCGCCTGGCACGAAGCAGTCACACAAAATCAATCATCAGGTATCTAATGCTTAGCCAAACAGCAGTGACCGTACAGTGTTTATGTGCTGCAATTATGCGGCTGCCGTCACTGGCTGTTTGTTAATAACCTGGGCGTTGAGTGTGGATTTCAGAATATCAGCATCCAGCATTCAATAAATTTCAAACATGCTACTGTAGATATTATAGTTATAGATTGTGAAACAGATTCATCATTGAAAATGCTTCTGACCATCTGGCCATATTAATGCAATTTTAATTAACTTTCGCTTCTCACTTACTGTGATGGGGGGGGGGGGAGATAAAATTACCTACAGCAGAACGGGGGGGCGTTAGAAGGTAAGAGTTAGAATTTATTGGAAAACAGGCGGTAGCCTTTCAGTAGAGTCAGAGGACGAGAACTAGCCTGACACCCCGTTTTCGCTTGTCGTTTGAAACATCGCCAGCTTGTTTGTCTTGTTTTAGTTGTTTAGCTGTAGCTTTTGTCTGTAGTGTCTTGCTGCGTCTGCATGACGGGGCCCTTCGGACTCGTTAAATCTGTTCCTCTCCAGAGATACGAATACATTTAAACTAAAATTTGAAGAAAAGCCCAAGCTCAACACCTCAGTCCCTGTATGGCCAGGGATATTAAATGAGGAGGAATTGCTGCCCTTTATTTGATAGTTGTGTTAAAGGGGACACCCACCCCTTACCCTCTGCCCCCCGTCTCCCGGCAGAGGGATGGAGATGAGAGAGCTGGCGGTGGTGGGTGGCAGCTTCCTGTCTTTCCACCTGCTCTTCTTTGTGGTCAGTCCGCTGCTCTCCTCGGCCGTCACCCCCGCCTACAGGTGCCTGCCCCCCAGCAAGCTCACCGAGTGGAACTCCAGGTGAGGATGGGTCGGTCCCGGCAGCACGGCTGCAGCCCCTGTCTGCCCACTTCCCAGCTCGATTTACGCTTCCACAGAGGAGATATCACATAATGCACAACATTCAGCCTTTTTTTTTTTAAGCTGTCAGCACTTTAATGGCAAATTAAACATAGTTTAACAGTTGACAGTTAAATACGATTTTAAAATTATAAATTGAATTATCAAATCGTTACATTTGAATGTAAAAAATTAAGATCTTTGAGTTTTATACACACATTAGCGTGGCTCTGTGCCCATTACTGGAAGGTCACTGGTTTGAATCCCCTGGCCAGCAGATATATCAGCGTGTATCACCTCCTGAGGAGTGGCTGAGCTCCCACCCTCACTCCTGTATGTGTCTCGTAGGAGAGTGAGGTGGGATATTTGAAAAGTGAAGAATTCCTGTGTACCTGAACTCGCACTAATACAAATGGCAATAAAGTAAAATTGGTGGTACCGTTTTAAAGTACCGTGTAAATAGTGCCTCACACTTAACATGGCCTTACCCTGGCCTGTGTGTAATGGTCAGAGCCGCCATATTAATTTGGGGGTTTGAGAAAACTGACTGGTACGGCTCTGTACTCATGCTCCGTACCCTAATTAATTCTTGAATGACTGACTCTGTAATAAGGCCTTCCTCACATTCGCACAGAGTCTGAGACTCACACTTTGAACATTAAAAGTTAATGTGTTCTTGCATCGTCTCCGGACGGCGGGTGTAAGGGTTACATTCATTTATATAAGTTAATCATCCCCCTTAATGTCTATGTTGTTATTACTATACATTATTCACGGAAAAGCGATATTAGATATTGCAGACGTGTAGCGGGCTTATCGTCTTACTCATAAAACATACATATTTTCCCCTTACTGGTCGGATAGTATAACACAATCTAACAGGGAGGGAGATCAGGGCCCACAGCTTCCAATTACCTCAGGTACTGATCTGGGAAGTCGGAGTGTCAGCCTGACCGGCCGGTGCTTCCCAATGGCAGGGCCACGATGGAAAAGAAACCAATCATTGCAAAGTCTGCAGGAAGTGTGAGAGAGTTTATGTGGATGCACCATCTGATTGTTTTGCCCTGGGTAATCAGTTTATTTTATGCAGGTTTAAGTAGGCTAGTGAAATTGTCACTGCACCTTGGCTATGTATAGTTGGTATATTGCTTAAGAGGGTAATTACCCGTTTTAGGTGGTTTAGGCTCACGGAATCTCATACAGCTTTAGCGGCAGGCTAATGGGATATGATACAGTTTTAGCGACAGGCTAACGGGATATGATACACCTTTAGGGCGGGCTAACGGGATATGATACAGTTTTAGCGGTGGGCTAACGGGATATGATACAGCTTTAGCGGCGGGCTAACGGGATATAATACACCTTTAGCGGCGGGCTAATGGGATGTGATACACCTTTAGCGCCAGGCTAACGGAATATGATACAGCACTAAAAACAGAGGTGGTCTCACTCTCCTTCCAGGGTGGTCTCCACCATCCACGCCCTCATCGTCGGCTTCTTCTGCCTCTACATCCTACGGTTTGATGACGCTGTCAACGTGGATCCAGTGTGGTGAGTGCAGCCAGGAAGGACTGGGGGGGTGAGGAGGTGTCATGGGTGGGTCAGCCCCTTTTTGTGGTCAGTCTGTACAGTTGGCGCATTCTGTGACCCCTCCCCCTCCTTTCCGATGCACCATCATTAGTCAAAGTCGAATAATAAACTCCACAGGCTCATCCAATCCCCATTCAGTATTTCTACTCCCTGCCCAACCATTCGTGGTTCTCTCCCAGGCTCCTCCAATTACTATTCAGCATTTCTGCAGCCTCCCCATCCATTCGTGTTTTTCTCCCAGGCTTCTCCAATTACCATTCAGCATTTCCGAAACCTCCAAACCTATTTGTGTTTTTCTCCCAGGCTCCTCCAATCACCATTCGGCATTTCCTCCCTCTACCCACTCATTCGTGGTTCTCTCTGAGGCTCCTCAAATCAGCATTTCCTCCCTCTACCCACTCATTTGTGGTTCTCTCCCAGGCTCTTCCAATCACCATTCAGCATTTCCTCACCCTCCCTGCCCATTCGTGTTTCTCTCCCAGGTCCCTCCTCCCTCCTTCTTTGTCGTCTTTCTTTCTCTTCTCATATGGCTGGAAGGTTAGTTTCCGCTCTGCCATCGCCAAGTGTCACATCGCAGGAAGACAGCTCTGAGAGCTGTGGGATTTACTGCATTAATAAATTAAAACTTTCTGTGTGACAGATTTAGCCGTCTAAGCATCATGCTGATCTGTGCATTTCCTGCCTCAAAGATTATTTCGGACTAATCTCATGTTTGTTAATGGATTTATTAGAATAATTGTGGTAAACATGCAGAATTACAGTTTATTTGAAGAATTCCGTTGAGAAGATTCAAATATTCTGTTATTGGATAGGTTTATTTGAGGTGTGTGTGTGTGGGCAGGGGGAGGGGGTTGTATACACTACATTGTGGGGACCAAACCTGACTATTTTTGGCAACTCAGTTTTATAATATTCTGTGAGCAATCAAAAAACTAAAAATGCCCAAAGTCCAAAACTCTTGTATTCTGTTTGGTTACTCAAGGTTAGGGCTGAGTTGGGGTTAATGTTGTCATTTTTAGGGTTAGGGTTTTTCCCATGGAAATGAATGGAGAGTCCCCACAAAGATATGAATACAAATGTGTGTGTGTGTCAGTTGCATACTGGACTGTCGATGCATCAGCGGCCTGGTCTGTGATGCCGAGGTCATGACAGGACCAGTGTCACGCTCCGTGTGCTCACACACCTGCGCAAATACATGGGTCTAATTGCATTTTAAATTGCAGCTGCTGCTAACCGACAGCCAGAGCCAGTGGGTCACCGGATCCCTAAGCAGCTGCATACAGGACCTACAAAATTAAGACAATTAAAACCATCCAGCTGTGACGAGCATATAGATGATGAAAAAAGTTATCTGTTGGTCTTCGTGTGATGCGCGATGCCTCCACCTCAGTGGGTCGGCATACCCTCTGACGAGGCCCAGGTCCTAGGGGCCCGTTTCATGAAAGAGGATTTCTTGCCCAGATGAATAAGTATGAACTGTTGGGTTTAAGGCAATGTGGGCTAAATGTAAGTGAATGAAGATAAAGTCAATTTAGCCCAGACCACCTTAAATCTGCCAAGTTATCTGGCTGAACAGGAAGTGCTGCTTCATGAAAGGCAGCCCTTTCTTAGTTGGTTTTACTTGTTTTAATCTCTGTGTTGTCGTTGCTACACAGGGGAGACCCCAAGCTGGTGCAGATTAACGTAGCTATAGCCTGCGGTTACCTCCTTTACGGTGAGTCCTGCCTAATGCAGACTCTCTCTCTCATTCCTTATAATACCTCTGTAGGCATGAATACTAACTTGTTTGCTGTAACTTGTCGTTGCTCCGAGTGAGCAGCAGGGGGCGCAATTACTGACGCCGCTTTGCTCTGTCCGACACAGACCTCGTAACAGTGACGTGCTACTGGAGTACGCTGGGGGATGGATTTTTCGTGTGTCACCACTTGGCTGCGCTCTACGCATATGGATACGTTCTGGTAGGAAGCTGAAACGATCCTGAAAGCTGCATTGCAAAACATTTGAGATTTTTTTTAGGGTTTTCATGCCGGAATGTAGGTCACACTAATGCATGAAAACAATAAGGTTGTGCACTTTTGAAGTATGAATTATGTCTTTTTCTTGCCTGCTGTTTGTTGTAGGTAAAGCCTGTTACACGTGTACATGTTTCTGTCCTCAAAGGTGCTGGTAGCATATTTGGTAATTATTGTTCTAAAATGTATGTATTAGATAATTACTGCAAGTAATTACACATGTGAAGATCCCTGTGCAGGCCGCCTCCATCCATTTAAGTCACATGTTGCATGTAGGTTCACCTCCATAGGTCATTCTGGAAGCTTCCTCATCAGCCTTTCTGCTGAAGCTGTTCTGACCTCTGCGTTGTTGCCTTTCCCCTCCCCGATGTCTTTGCAGACCCGGGGGGTGCTTCCATATTTCGCCAATTTCCGCCTCATCTCGGAACTCTCCACCCCGTTCGTGAATCAGAGGTAAAGCCTCGTTTTCTGGCTCCCGTGTGCCCCCCCCACTCACTCCGTCACCGTCTTCTTTGCTGTGTGAAACGTGTAGATGTTTGGATTAGATGGATGGCAGCACAGTCCCGGTAATCTAAAAGCACGTCTCTCTCCCGCTTCTTATCTCTTGTAACCCTAACACTTCTCCAATAATCCACTCATTCACCTCTGATGATGGATCACCTGCCCTTTTCATTTTTCAGGTGGTTCTTTGAGGCTCTGTCCTTCCCCCGCTCGGACACCCTGGTGGTGACCAACGGCGTTGCCATGGCTGTGGTCTTCTTCCTGGTCCGCATCGCTGTCATGCCTGCCTACTACTCACGGGTGGTGGCCACGTTCGGCACTCCGGCGTTCCACCGGCTCGGCCTGGGCGCTCAGACGGCCTGGATCCTGTCCTGCATCTGCCTGGATGTCCTCAACACCGTCTGGATGTACAAAATCGCCCGAGGCTGCTACCGGGTCCTGAACGCCCACAAGACGAAGAGAAACCAGGCCAACAACCACAATGACTGAGGGGTGAAGCGAGGCTCTCTCTAGGGTGTCTGTTTTAATCAGAGTTGACATATTGTGTCATTAAACCTGGATTTAATCATCAGGGGATTTGTTAACGGGACGGTTATTATATGACCAGTAAATTGCTGCCCCCCCTCCCCCTCCATCAGATAAAATAATGTTCCAAGATGCAGAGACTTTTTGCTACTGACCTCTGCACCATGCCCGCCCCCCCTGTAAAAAAGCCAGCAGGACTTAGTGCCAGCAACCCTATGTCACCCGAGGAGGAGGAGGAGAATCTTGCGGGGACACCCCTGTCCCCTGGCTGCCTGGGAGGGGCCATCGGATGGAGCAGTTTTCTCTGAAGACAACACATGTTTTGGGAGCATTGGACCTGGGCCAGACCTCGTGAGGAGCTCGAGGACGCGGCCTGACTGCCTCGAGTGAAGCAGCGCTTCCTTTGAAGCCTTAGATTCTCTCCACGGTCTGTGATCCCTCACCTCAGAACTAGGAACAACCAGCATTTGTTGGCAAAAAGTTTCTTGACAGTTCCTGTCATGCTCTAGGAGCGTCTAACTCACACCTCAGAGCTCAGTATTGGCTGATACAGGATGGGTTTGCTCCAATGATGGTCCATTAATCCCCATTCATGCAGGAAGGTGTTCAGTTTGGGATTTCTCTAAAGCACTTAACACTTTCTTTGCAGTTGTTCTTAAGCTTTCAGAAAATCTTAAAATTTTCTGTGACACACGGTACCAGTCTGTGAGCACGTAAAGACTGAGAGCACATGTATGTCACGGCGCCTTTGCACATTCCCTGGGCTCTTGATCTGTGAGTTCTGTGACATGTGGGCAGAGTCAGCTGCAGGGAGCCTGGCTGTGGTTTTGTAATGGGCACCATGCCTACAGGCACGTAATATTTGTCTGTTTTAAACTGCTTCATCTCTGTAAATTGGTGACAGTCTTGACTGTAATTTTTATTTTGACCAGTAGGGTTTCTGTGGTATGGCAGCTTCCTCTCTTCATGGAGCCACAGGGAAAAGTGCTTGTCTGTCACCCCCCCCCCCCCCTCCCAGTGCACAGTTAACCCCCCCATGTCCTCCCATAAATACCTTGGGTCCTGCCATCAGATTTCTTCCGGCATAGACACTGTTTCAGATCAGGGGTCTTGGCTGCTGTTCTCATATTTTGTCGTCGTACTGTAGGTGTATATTGGGACTTTCCTGGTTCTTGCTGCTTGAAGCTGATGGTTCTGATGGTTCTTATGGTTCCTCCCAAGCCCTACAAAAGATAATAGAATATGCTGGAGATGTGCATGAATAACAGATTCCGCATCATCCACTCAGACCTCTATGCTGCTCCATTACTTTCAATTTATCATTCATTTTACCATCTTAATATCCTTTGTGACGAATATCAAACAAGTTTTGTGGCTCGAAGTGGATTCACACTTTTATGCAATAATGTTCTGCCATTATGGTAGTTTTACTAAAAAATCAGCTCAGCTAGTTTGAATGAGAACTTCTTTGGTATTATTTGTGGAAAAAAGCTGAACTTGACTTCACTGTGAGCACTAAATGTCTTTTATGTGACATCACCTCAAATGTACTTCATGTATAAACATCTTGGGTCTTCCTTTTTCTGCTACACAAAGGTCCCGTGTCTTGGCCCAGTACAGATCATGACAGATGACTTATTACAGTGTGAGGGTAAGAGCTGCATGATTTTACTTGTACACTGCGCATAAAAACGCAGTGACAGGTGAGCCCCATCAGGGGGATGACGCACTGTGTCATGCAGCTGTGTCTGAATCCAGTTTGCTTCTTCCTCTCCTCTCTTGCCGTTTGTGGTCACATTTCTCTAACTGTAAACACATAGACAGGCTGACCTGCTAAGATTTTATATTAACTGCACTCGTATAACACATTCATATAGAACATTGCTTGTGGACATTATGAAAATGCAGTTAATGTAAGCGCTACCCATAATAGTAAAAGTGGGACCCTGTTGGTCTGGGATCTGGAGCATTTGGGCTGCAGTGCTGCATCTGTCATTTTCAGAAGATGCAGCATGCAGTGCTTTTTTACTGCATCTCTGCTCTTACTCTCCTTGTTAAGTTCAATATCTGGACAGCAAGTGACCCTTTATGGCATTAAGATTTGCAGAGAATGAATTAAAATTTGTGAAAAATGAAATGTATGTTTGTGTTTGGCACCTTTAATTTATGTCTTACTCTACGGGCAAGACTGTCATGACTGTGTGCGACAACTGAGCAGAACGGAAGGTATTCTAGCGGAAAAGCAACATAGTTCAGGTTATTCAACCGCTAATTATGAATTTTAATTAAACTTATTCTATAATAATGGATTTTCTGTTAAGTTTTTGAATCTTCTTACGCGTGCTGGCGGTTTTAAGGATGATACGGTGTTCTTATAGAGGCACTTTGCGGAAACAGCGGGTCTGTAACCTATATGATCTAAGGCATACAAACCTGCAAGCGTTTGGTGAAAAGTGTGAGGAAGAGAGCTGCTCTTGTAATGTGCAGTTTGATGTGTACTATAAATCAGCACCGTTAACTATTCTTCTGTGTTAATGTACAAAAAAACCACTGCCGTCCAGAATGCGCCTGAAGTGCTGATAAATTGGGCAGTATAGCCCCGCTTTGTACAAGAATGTTAACAAAATGCACTTGGCATTTTTTGTATCGTTAAGTTTTTCATTCTTAAGGAGACACCAGTGACGCTACAACTCCTGCTTGTGGGTGGTGGTGGGGGTTAAAAGGCAGCCAGCTCCTGTTCTCCTCCTGATTGATTCCAGCGCTTTCTCCCGTGCTTCGCGAACAAGCGTCTGGCTCAGCGACCGTGCCCAAAAGTGGTTTTGACTAAACATGGTCACGTAAGTTAAGTCCAGGCGAACCACCCCCGCACCCCCATGCTGTCAGCTCCCACAGGCGGTCAGCCCTGACTGGCCCCCGAATGCTCGCTTTGCAGAATTATGCATGCTGCATGCACGCTACAGTAGTTTACAGTAACTAATATAAGGTGCTCTTTGGCGTTTAACTTTTTATGGTCATCAAACGCGGGGGGCAGTACGATCTGACTAACGCTTCTAGCTGCTTGTTACTCGAAAGCACAGCAGACGGCTTCTGATACTCCACCATCTCCACCCGTCTAACGAGCCAACAGCCTGTCACTTCATCCGCCCTGCCATTTATGCGCTCTTGGGACGAGCGAAACATTTTTTTTAACTAGAAGGAAGATGGTACACGGACATGGACACTGCAGGGCGGCTGTTAAAGGTTTCTGTACGTTAAAAAGACTTTAAAAATCACTTCAGAGCTGCACGAGAACAAATTCTCAAAGTAGATTTTAAGTATCATTTTATTTGTAATAGTCTGCAACAAGCCATGTAAACCATATATTATATGATGCATGTATTACTGTATAACATCTACTTCCTGTGTTATTAAACTACAGAGTGTTGGATGACAGCACTGCCCCTTACTCTGAATCCTTCGGCAAAGACCAAATACTAGGCGCGTAGATCAGGAAAACCATCCATAAATAGCCAGGCAGCTCAGTGAATGTTTGGGGGGGTGGCTTTCCTCTCTCGTGCTCCTCCATTCCTTCCTTATTCTTCGGCTGTAGGGCCCTCCCCTTCCAGCATAGCCCTCAAACGCGGATCCTTCACCCGTCGCCTTCTGTAACCGTGCCATCTTTGCCGGATGTCTTTCGGGAAGACAATTCAGTGTATCCTTTAAAGTGAACAACTGTTATTTTACTCAGCATTTCGGTGTCACAAATGACATTATTACGCCGCAGATTTAGAGAAGGGGCAGCATGAAGTATTTCTGGTAGATTTATTCCCAATATCACTCCCAATGTCTCTCTCTTCAAATACCACCATAATCTGCTAGAAGCTGGTTTACAACTTGCGCTCTTCGCATATGCACTTTTTGCAGTGATATGCATTGCAGGCCCACCAGTGTCCTGTAGGTGGCGCTTAGTGCAACTTCTTCTCCCACGCGGGTCCATTGGAGTAGGTGCAGCTTTAACAACAGGCTACGGCCAGTGTTTCCGTTCCAGCCAACTACGGCTTTTCTTGCGCCTCCACCATGCCCAAATAAAGTCCTTGCATTCCTCCTCATTTCTCTGCCTTAAGATGTTTATAAGACCTTTACTGAACCACTCCCCCATTCTATGATGCTTTTTTTCAGGCAGACTACCTCGCGCTGCGCCATCCGCTACTGAATTGCCACGATCGAGGTCATTACCTAATCCTGTCCCCGTTGCTTCATTCGTCGCTTTTGTGAAATTCCTCCAATCAAAGCTGATTCTTCGTCCCTTCAGCCACACGGACTGCTGTGACCCTTAGTGTGCATGGTCTCTACCACCAAAAAGCACCCTTCCATTCTTCAATTATAAGCAATTTATCCAAGCACTACAGACCGTAGGGTGACCACCTGCTAATAAGCCCAACGGGGGACAAGGGGTATGTTTCTGAGGGACAATGTGGGACACTGCCTGGCGCGGCGGTGCCCCCACCCCACGGGCAGA
>JABFDZ020000049.1:2531276-2550123 GCA_019775955.2 Pollimyrus isidori
TCTCAATTTGCGGGACGCATGAATTGGGCTTCAAACGCTGTGCGCGCACGCGCTACGCGGGACGGGTGGTCACTCTAACAGACCGCCATTTTTGAAACACTATTTTCATATTTGATTCCAGATGTCTTTCATTTCGATCGATCTGAAAGGGTCACAGCCGGTGAACGAAATGCAAATTGATGCAATTTTTGCTTCTGTGAAAATGCACAAGATGTGACAGTGAAGTCTGTCGTAATGTTTATAGAGTAGAACTTGTGCCAGGAATGGATTCAATAAACCTCTAGTGAGTCTCACAGTGGGTGTCCATTCACTCATTCCCACTCGGTCTTTTAGAAACTTTCTTTTTAGAGTTTGGGCCTGCTCACAAAGCTGCAATCTGGAGCACCAGCTCTGAGGGAAAATGATCTTCAGTGGTGTAGCACTGCACTCCACTGGAATACGTCCAGAGCAGGACAGCAAGGGGGGGATGAAGTATGCAGGTGGCTTTGAATAAAGGCAGCTGATAGGCAGGCAGAGACCATAATCGTAACATTAAGCACACTTATAAAAGTGACGAAGGTAATCAGCAAAGATGGCAGCAACAAGGCCTCTGAAGAGACAGGGTTAAAGGCCCCTGTGTGGACAAAGGAACTATAATCTGATGCTGTGTTGCTGCCATTTGTGGTCCAGCGAGTCCCTCAGAGCCTGAATCATCCGCTCCATGGGCTCGTGAAGGCCACTGTGAAGGCCACTGTCCCAAAGTGCCGCATTCCACGGCCCTGGCGGCACCGCTGCTCATGGGGGTGGAATTGGAAAGTGGCCTCATTGTCATAAGTGCCCCACCCACACCGATGACATCAGGCCCCCAGTCTGGAGCTCACAGAAATGCCACAGCGATGCTGGTGGTCTGGTTACATTTTGATTTGTTCAACAATAAAACCTGAACAGGAGCAATAAGACATTCCATGTGGACAGAATCACACCTTCACCAAACATTATAAGTACACCGATAATATTCCATCAATAAATTCCTGAGTTAAATTAAAATGCTTTAATGGTGAGGTGGAATGGTGATGCAGTGTTCTGCATTTTTGCCCCTGGGACCCAGGTCGGTGCCTCCACATGTACCCCATTTGCATGTTCTCTCTGCGTCATCGTAAGGTTTCCTACAGGTTCTCCAGCTTCCCCAAACCCACAGTCCCAAAACATGCTGAAGCTAATTGCCCATAGGTGTGAATGGTATGACTGTGCCCTGTAATGGGTTGGCACCCCATCCTGGGTTGTTTCCTGCCTTGTGCCCTGCAATGGGTTGGTGCCCCATCCTGGGCTGTTTCCTGCCTTGTGCCCTACAATGGGTTGGTGCCCCATCCTGCGTTGTTCCCTGCCGTGTGCCCTGTGATGGGTTGGCGCCCCATCCTGGGTTGTTTCCTGCCTTGTGCCCTGCGATGGGTTGGTGCCCCATCCTGGGCTGTTTCCTGCCTTGTGCCCTACAATGGGTTGGTGCCCCATCCTGGGCTGTTTCCTGCCTTGTGCCCTGCGATGGGTTGGTGCCCCATCCTGCGTTGTTCCCTGCCTTGTGCCCTGCAATGGGTTGGTGCCCCATCCTGGGTTGTTCCCTGCCGTGTGCCCTGCGATGGGTTGGTGCCCCATCCTGGGCTGTTTCCTGCCTTGTGCCTTGCAAAGGGTTGGCGCCCCATCCTGGGTTGTTTCCTGCCTTGTGCCCTGCGATGGGTTGGTGCCCCAACCTGGGTTGTTTCCTGCCTTGTGCCCTAATGGGTTGGCGCCCCATCCTGGGTTGTTTCCTGCCTTGTGCCCGTGGCCTCTGGGATCCACTCCAGGCCCATGTGACCCTGTAAACAAAAATTATTGGGTGTTTTATAGGTATTTAATTCACAATTAGTCTACAAATTAATATTTATGTTCTCTGTAAGGTACTGACCAGCACAGTATATTAAACTCTCCTTTATCAGAGGGGTAATGACCAGCCTGTGAAAAAGGATTCATTGGTGTCACACAGGCACTAAAATCCCACACTGAGTAAGATACAGTTTCTCAAATGACCTGTGATACAAAAACGCCTTTGATGTATTCATATTTGGTGACTTTTATTTCACATAGTGAAAATAAATAACCAAGTTTGGAATAAAATTGCAATATATGTAATGCACATTACATGCGATAATAAACGGTGTGTAGTATTTATTGCGTTGGTCTTACTGTATGTAAGAATGAAATAAAAACGTGACAGAAATGAAAAGCATCCTGTAATTCAATTCAAGGTGGAAAAACTGACACGGTCACAGCCTAATGCCTTGCTGGTGATATCACTTAGAGGAAGAGGCAACGTCGTGATTGGATGGCGTCCCTGGCCAATCGCGACCGATTTTCGACCTGCACAGATGGGAAGAGTTTAAAAAAGATTGAGAAAAGCCTTACGAAGTGCTCAAATCCGACGCCAAGGGGAGTAAAAACAGACAGCAAAACAATACAGTTATAGTACCGCTTAAACTTCTGCTGCTTTCCGCAGGAGCCACATAGACCGAGTTCGCCTTTCTGCCCGCGACACTTTTCTTCATTGGTTTAAATACGTGAAATCTGCTGTGAATTACCGAAGATCACAATGACAACCCATTTCAGGAGCGGACCTGCTTTCGGACTGTCAGCCGAGGTGAAGAGCAAGGTAGGATCCTGAAACGCTATTTACGTCGAAAACTCTATAAGCTGTTGTGCATCTGTTGTTCTCCCAGTCGCTTTAATAAACTGCTTAAATAAAACGCAGGTAAAAGGATTTAAGACTGCTTCTTTGTTGGTTTATCATTTACAGATTTTGCATTCTGTGAGGAATATTATTTGTGACAAGACATTTTTCTTTGCTATACACAGATGTCTATCGGATTTGACTATAGGATACTACTGTGTTAAACCGCGACTTGCCAGTGTAAAGTACGTAATAAGTAGCGGTGCAGTTTATAAGAGCGAGGACTTGAGTCTCGACAGATGTACCTACTCTAGTGACAGTTCTGCATAAAAGCTTCACGGGCCCATAGATAAACGTCCAAAAAGATCTCACATTGTTGTTGCTGATGATCACAGCATAATGAAGCTGTGATGTTGTCCAAGTAAGGAGAGCTGCCTTAATATGAGGTTCTGACATCTATCCCTTTCATCTTCCACAGGAAGTCCAAACAGTTTAATGTAATGTAAATACATAGTCGTAAATCCTCTTATGTTTTGTCAATATAATCAGAAATGATGTTAAAGCTTAACACTGCGTGTATGGGCAATGAATTACTTGAGCCCTTTTTTTCCTGCCTGAAAAAGACTGTTTCATAGTTTTCGACAAATTGCTCGTAGTTCAGTATTCAAGTTCACAGACTTGGCTTATAGGATGTACTCGCGCATCCAAATGTCACCCAGCCTAATTCTTTTAATTGCTTGCAGTTACTAGTTTGGTGATTTTAAGAATCTGAACACAGGTCGCATAAATAAGTTGACCTTTGTGGAGTGAAAGTGTTATCGAAGGATGCAATGTGTGTGGGAATTTAAAATTGAGAGCAGAAAAAAGCGTGTAACACAGATTATGTAAAAGCATATTTTTTCTCTGGAGAGAGAATTAAAAACAATGACACAGTAAGAGGACGTTATGATGATGTCATATTAATTTCTCAGTCATGTTTGTCAGCTATGAGTGAAAAGTGGACAGGGTCTTATCCCATGTGAGGACACTTTTTAACCAAACTGGACTTAACCAAACTTGACCATCTGTATTTGTAGCTACTGCAGAGGCAAGGAAAGTTCCAGAATTTCTGTTTCATGTGCATTACTGTGGGATTATCATCAACTTTTCAGTCTGCATTGTTTCAGGCTTTCTTCGCTGTTTGTCTTTTTTTCTTTTTTGCAGTTTGTAACTCACTGTTATTAAAAACACATGGAAGAATTGCGTTTTAATTCCTTACATGCCTTCATGCCTGACTTTGAGTTACTGACAGTCACTGCACTATCCAAACGATGTGCGCCGGTGATGTTTCCTCTGCTGTGAAGGCTAGCAGGGGACCTGTCGTGCTTCTCTCTCACTGAGCGGCAAATCAGATGCTGCCAAATCTGATAACCACCAGGACAGGTTAGCAAACGTCGCCAACCTCCTTTTAAGGAATCATTACCCATGTCCCGAAGCTTTAGGAGGAAACCTTTGATAAATATTTCAGAGTGGAAGGGACATTTATAGAGTTACCATCACTAATGAAGGCAGTAGGGGTGCCTGTGTGGTATGTTACTATACAATAGGAAACTTGCAGAATTGAAAGTTCTGGATTACTTCTTGCTCGATGGGCGAATCAGTATACTGGAATATTGAGCTTTTTATTCTGGAGTTCTTGAACAATCTGCCACCTCAAATAAATCATATAAATCATATCCTCCAGTCTTGCATTTTGCTGTAACCCTACAAATTATAGATCACCCCTGCCCACAACTTTCAAGTTATTCCTTTTTGAAGTTACTTTTTTGTTTTAAATATTAGTGTTATCCTTTGGGGGTGGGATGTGACAGCCAGATGTATCATGGCTCTTGTAGGTCTTAAAAGAACATTTATGATGACTTTTGATGGAAGAAATGTGAAAGAGACAACACTGGACAGACAATCTATCCATGCGCATGGATAGGGAGCGTAGTGTTTGACAGCTTTAGATATTTAGCAGAGGTAATCTCCAGGAGAGGAAGAGCAAGGCAGACGGGGGTGTGTGGATAAGGGACAGGTCTCAGGAGGGGAGGTGGAGTAGGACAGATGGGGAACGGGAGGAGAGGATCGCTGTTTCTCCCAAGTTTGGAATGGCAGAGTCCCGGCATTTTGGAATACCTATTTGTGTTGGCTCCGAATCTCCTTCCCTTATGTAGCCAGCAGAGAAATTCTGAAAAGGAGGGCAGGCGAGAGGGAGCAGAGGAGCGGAGGAGCAGTTCCCATTTGAGGCTCGGGAATGGGGCCTTGCGTCCACGAGGAAGCGGCTTTGCAGAGCAATGCTCTGGGGTGTTTCTATTTTCTTCCTCTTCTTTCTGCCTTTGCCATTGAATTTAAAAGCCGACTTTTGAATTTGACCCTGTGATAGTGAATTGGGGGGGTTCCCAAGATCACAGTGTTGTGAAGAGTGAAAATCCATTAAATTTATATAAACCTCGACTGAATGATTTGTTTAGTATCCATGTTTTTAGCGTTTGCAAAAACCTTTCATCTCGTGGTTTTATTGGCCCTGGTGAAACTTTTTAGTATTTTAAAATACTGGGGTGGGGGGGATCAATTTTTAAAGCCAAATAAATCCTTAGATTTTTTTTGTCTCTGTAATGGCTGTTGTCTATTATGTAACAAATGCACAATTATTTCTATACCCATTAAAAAAAAAAAACAGTATTTAAAAAAAAAAAAGTACGCAAGTGGTATGAAAGCTTGTTACTGCACAAGTCAATGCCAACAGTCATCGAAGTATGAAACAAAAACGGCAGCCAATAGCTCATACTAAAAGAAGAAATATTTAGTTATGTTATTTGCAGATCTGAGTTGGTGTAAACTTTGACGTTCTCCCCCTCTCAGCTGGCCCATAAATATGACCCCCAGAAGGAGGAGGAACTGAGGCTGTGGATCCATGAAGTTATTGGTCGGAAAGTGCCAGACAACTTCATGGAGGGACTGAAAGACGGTGTCATCCTCTGCGAGTGAGTATGAGCTCACACTGGCAGCTGCTTATACCGGCAGAAGGAGTCTAAAATTCAGGGCCAGCACCCACACCAGAAGACCACCTATCTACACCGTGCTTAACCCAGATTTCTTGCTTGATGTCTGTCATGTAGGTTGATCAACAAGCTCCAGCCTGGATCTGTGAAAAAGATCAACAACTCCCCACAGAACTGGCATCAGGTAGGGGAAGACAGCCCAGTACCCTACAGTCGGTGCTGCAGACAAACTTGTATGTTCTTCCTTTTAAATATAACTTGACCCCTTTAAAACCCGCGCTTATTCTGACCAAATAGCTCCCCTCAGAATTCAAAGGTTCCAGGATAGAATAAGGCTGCAGCTCAGGTGCAAAGTGAGAAGCCCCTGATGCAGTTTTCCTCAACCCAATCCCCAGGGACCCCTCGGACAGACCACGTTTTTAGTCTCTCCCAGCCCCAGCCAATCTAGGACCCCGAAAACCTGGTGCGGGTGTGTTGCGAGCTGGGAGGGACCGAAGACGTGGACTGTGTGGGGGTCCCTGGGGCCTGCATTGAGAAGTACCACCCTAATGTACCCCCAATACAGTGTTTGAACAGTCTCCAGATCAGCAAACACAATCAAGCACTTAAACTGCACCTGTGGATTTTAAGTGTTCTTGGTTTTAGTGGAATAAGTCTCTCCAGCAGCACCTGGCTGAAATGGGCCTTAACCCCGTGTTTTCTGCATACTGCGTTTAGCTGGAAAACATCGGCAACTTTGTCAAGGCCATCACCGATTACGGCCTGAAACCGCACGACGTCTTTGAAGCCAATGACCTGTTTGAGAACGTTAACCACACGCAAGTTCAGAGCACGCTCATCACGCTGGCTGGAATGGTGAGCGTCTGTCTGTCGTTCTGTCTGTCTGTCTGTCTTTCTCGCATGCGACTCTGCAGATAATGCGTATTCCTCTGTGCACTGTTGCTTCTTGACGCTTGCGTATGGTGGCTCTCCACAGCCATTTCAGTTTTTCACTCCTTCCTAAGTCCTAAGGGAGTTTTTCTTTCCATTCCTTCCCCCACAGGCTAAATCCAAAGGTTTTCAGTGCAAGTACGACATTGGAGTTAAGTACGCTGAAAAGCAGCAGCGCCGCTTTAACCCTGAGAAGCTGAAAGAGGGTCGCAACATCATTGGACTGCAGGTCAGGGTTCGAGAAAGGCGCCGGCCTCCCAATCCAGTCCGAGCTCATTCATCAATGCCAGGCTAAGCCATTATAAAATATTTAAAGTTTAAAAAATTCATTTAAGATTAAATTGATAGGAAGGGTTAACAACCTATGCTGACTCATTCTGGAGTCATACCCATATTTGCATTTTTATATATTGTAATTTTTTGAATAATTAGATTGGCAAAAACCACGTCATCTGTGCTAATCTGACTGACCGAAAGAATTACAGCGTTACATTGTCTGTTACATGACAATGTTACATGACACGGTAACATTATTTCACTGATATATTGTTTACATTACTGAAAAAACACTTCGACTGTCCTGACATTCCTAAGAGACGTAACGAACACCTGAAACCACTGTCCCTCTATCTCAGATGGGCACCAACAAGTTTGCCAGCCAGAAGGGCATGACCTCATACGGCACACGGCGCCACCTCTATGACCCCAAGACGGGCATGGAAAGCCCAATGGACCAATCCACAATCAGCTTGCAGATGGGCACCAACAAGGGAGCCAACCAGGTGGGAGGGGTCACATTGCTGTGCTGCATTTTCCTGCTTTTCTGACATTTTCTCTCTTCTACTTTATACAGGGTCCCCATAAAGTCTCTTTACAATTTCAAAAATGTATTACAAAGACAATTGGTGGGATATCTTCATCAGATTTGTTCTATGTACTCTGTGGTTATCAAGGTTTTTAATTGCATTGCAAACAAAGGTATGGGACATGACTAATCTAAAGCAGAGGATCACTGATGCCATTGCCTCCACTGAGGAGGGTATGGTACAGCAAACAGGGCAGGAAATCCAGAACCATCTTGATGTGCTTCGTGCAGCTAATGGTGCCAATATAGAGGTGTATTAAATGAGGCAAGAAAAACTTAAGTATATACGTCTCATTTTGTGATAATTTTCACATCTCTTTTCATTTGCTTTTGTAATAAATTTTTGAAATTGTAAAGAGACTTTATGGACACCCTGTATAATCTTGTACTATTATATTAATATTTTATTGGTGTTTCTTGCCCTCAGGGCTGTTGGGCCCCATTTTGAATGGAGGAACGCTTTGGTTCAGACCTGACATTGTTCAGGCACATGCAGAGGACTGTTGGTTATTGCAAATGACCCAATCTCGCAAAATTTCTAGTGGGGACATTATGCCGCCCCCCGAGCTGGCAAAATGACCCTTCTCCATCCCTGACTGTTTGAGCACTTGCACCTTTGAAAGGTTGCTGGTCTCTAAACATAGGGATATTGACCCTGGACTAAATTTATGATGAGATTTGCCAAGGTGGGGGGCAGGGTGCCCCCAACGATACATTTCAATGATACATTCCGATCTGCCAGTAAGGCACGTCCAGGTTGTTACAACTGTGTGCTGGATCTCCATGTTTCTTGGTAAACCTGCAACTGAGCAGGGTCACATTCGGTTTTTGCCAAATAAAAACGAAAGACGAGTTGCATCGTTACACTTTAGCTCGATTTTGTATTTTTCCCAGGTCATATTTAATAACTGTTTTCTGTATTTGCTCTCACCCCGAAAGTCCGGCATGACCGCCCCTGGCACCAAGCGGCAGATCTTCGATAAGAAGCTGGACCTGGAGCCGTGTGACACGTCCACCGTGTCCTTGCAGATGGGCACCAATAAGGTGGCATCTCAGATGGGCATGACTGTGTACGGACTGCCCCGCCAGGTCTATGACAGCAAGTACTGTGTCAACCCTGAGACCCTGTTCAACAATGGCGAGGGGGCAGGACAGTACGCCTACGACAACTACCAGAATTACTCTGACTAGGGCAGAGCGCCGGCATGCAAAGCCAGCTCTGCTCTCACTCTAACTTCATTCACTTCTCTAGTAGTCGGGGTAAGATTTTGATCCCCCTCTTTCTACACCTCATCTTACAGTTGGTTCCAAATATCTTTTGGGTCTTTTTTCCTTAATTCATCATCAGACACCTTTAATATAATAAAAAAGTGATTGTTATTCCTCTTATTAGGAGGTGCAAGGTGCTGCATGTGGGGTCTCTAAAGTCTCTATTTAAATGTAGGTTTTGTATTTATTGTGGTAACAGATTCATCCTAGTCTAATGGTACAAAACCTGATATATATTTTTTTTTTTTAACAGGAGGAAAAACCCTTGTGTGCATGACCGTTTGTCCCCATTTCCCTCATTGTTTACCTTTGACCCCTGTGATGACATGCATTAATGAGCTTGAGTGTTAATCTGCGGGATGCTCTTCACCACTGCGCTGTAGTTCACCTGTGACCTTTGACCTTTTTAGCTAGGAGACCTTGATTTTCTACTCTGCCTCACAGGACAGAAGATATTTAAATTGGATCTTGTAAAGTATTTATGAAAAAATGTTTTGGGCTGCTCACGTAGCCCAGTTTATAACTTTTATATGTATCTATGTTAGTGTGCCATCTAGTGTTTATTTTTCAATATATCAGCCATCTAGACCTGTGCCAAAAAAGATGTTTTATAATTGTAAATCAGAAGTCTTTTTTTTTTCCAAAGTCAGATCCTATATTTTAAAAAGCGACAGGATCCATATACCAAAATTTACCCGCCAAGATAAGGACTCAGTTTTAAATACTTTTTAAAACTAAATTTTGAGACTTGTAAGTCTATTTGTAACTACAGAAATACTACATTACCAAGGGTTTAATGGTCCCTGCAGGGTGTGGGGGGGTGGAATTACTTAAGATCGTGAACATTTTGGGCAAGAAATGTTGCATGCAGCATTAAAGGGACGGTATGTTGGAAGTCAAGGTACAGCAGATACCTTTTTAGTGATGATTGTTGCTACTGAGGAAATTATTGCACTAAGGGAACCAATAATATAGAATGTTTTACACTGAATTTGACGCCAAGACTCTACTTGTTCATGGGAGAATCCGTCCACCGTCTTGCCAAAATGGGGAAACTGTTTTCTTTGTAAATCCTGCAGTCCCGAAGGTGCCCTTAATCTGAGTCACCTGGGCTGGATAGGAAATGTTCAGTTTCCTAAAGCTTCTATGGCCAAATAGGCATGTATGGGTCATGGGAGCTCAAGCCCCTTTCAACTAATGTAAACACTTTTTTTTTCTGCTAGTGAAATGTTGCTTGACATTGGAGCCAAGGTGCGTGTGCTTCAGTTATATTTGTTGGGTTCATTTTAATGACAATCATGGCCACATTATTCAAAGGTTGGATAAAGCAAACTGTGCTTGACAATGACAAAACAAAGCATTTCCATTATGTCTGTATTTTGGAATAAAACTGTGCAATACCAATAAAACAAGGAAGCAGAAGCCACCGTTGATTTCCTGTCAGCTTTTACTTTGGGTGATGCCTTAATAATGAAAATATTTAAACGTGTCTAATTATATAACATAAATGGTGCCCTGGAGAGTAATGCAGCCTGCAGGGGAGGCTTGCCAGGTTCACGTGTGACGCGCCGTACAGTTACAGAAATCCAGGACCCAGACGTTATTCTGCTAGTGAACAAGAACAAAATCGGAAGATAAGAAGCCTTTATTTAGGCTGGCAAACAAACTCTAAAGCAAAAAAAACCTGCCTAGCAATAAGTACTGGAATATACCTGCTTATCTGTACTAATCTGCTCCGAAAGGAAAACATTTGTCTACCCAAATCCATTTTAATCTCACAATAACACTGATCAAAAGCTATATGTTTCTACATACTTTGACACGGAGTCACATCCTGCTGTGAATTATATGACAATGTGAAAATGCACAAGACCATCAAAAGGAGGGATAGATTCACTTCATTTTCCTCGGTCAAGTTGGAATTACTCAGTGCTGCACGAGTTAATATAAACATCCACTAAGTTTGTACACTTTTCCGACAACATGTGTTTCCGAACAATCAGTGCTGGCACAACTCATTAGCTGACTTGGGCAGCTGCCCATGCCACCTTCTGAGGAGGTCCCGCTTGCTGGGGGTCGGGGCAGCGGGTATGAGGCTAGCTCGGGGCTTACACGGGGTGCCGATATATAAATGTTACTTCTTAATACCTGGTAAATATCATGCACACATTCACACAACTTTACCTGGTTCCAAGAAGGTCAGGCAAACTTTGTACCCATGTTTGGATTTGGATTCTTCAGAAAAGTTGGGTTAGGCACCTGCTGTTGCTATGGCAACACATTGCAAGATTATTTTATAAAATCAAGTTCATAAGGCCCAGTATCCAATAATACTCTATAAAAATGCCAGGTGATCATGATCCCAAATACCTGTAAACTCTTCAATCAAAATAAATGTTATATGCATTTACAATCACCCGTGGTAACGCATTTTAAATTACAGAGCAATAAAGTAAATAATAAAATAACTCAGAGATTAATGTCCGTACCGATCAGCCTGTAGCACCATGTGTGAGACTCTGCTTCATAATAAGCACATAGATACTTATTGTACTGATGCACATTTTAAATAGGGCAGCATGATGGTGCAGGGCACTCTCACCTCACCTTAGGGACTAGGGTTCGAGTCCTTGCCATGGCTCCATGTGTCATTGAGGGATTTCCTCTGGGGACTCCAGTGCTTGCCCCCCCAGTCCAAAAACACGGTGAAGTTAATGAGAGTTACCAAATTACCTATAGGTGTGTGTAGGTGACTGTGCCCTGTGATTGGTCAGTGCCCCTTCCTGGGTTGTTCCCTGCCTTGCACCTGTAGCCTCCAGGATAGGCTCTGGACCCCCCATGACCCTGAATAAGACGAGAGCTTTCCAAAAAGTGGTTCGCACTCACACTTCTGGAACAAGTGTTTGAGTCTCAGCCATGGCTCCGTGTGTGTGGAGTCTGCATGCTTGCTGCCATACCAGCTGTACCTGAGACTAGGTAATCCACCTGAAACGAAGCAGGTCTGGGCCTTGTCAGTGCTTGGATGGGAGACCAGCTCACAAAGCTGGCTCACTGCCACCATAGGTGTAGCCAGTAGAATGGCTGCTGTCGCATCACCCAGGTGGGAGCCACACAGTGGGGGTGGCTGAAGTGGGTCCCTATTCGTTCTGTAAAGCACTTTGGGTGTCTTAGAAAAGCACTACATAAATGTAACATTCATTCATTCATATTGTCGTTGTGGGGATTTCCCCCATAGTCTAGAAACCTGCTGGGTTAATTGGCATTACCACACTGTGCGTACAGGCAGAGCACGGTGTGTCATTAAGGATGCAATTGTGTCCCGATACCACTTTTTGTCTGCAGCACCTGCCTCATTCACTCACTCCTTCCCTCATTAGCTTCATGAACTTTCAGATTTTGACAGAAAGTCACCAAGGGAGAAAGCGAGGAAGCCATCAAAAAAAAGATGTAGCCTGTTGTGTATTAATGAGACTACACATCCCATGAGGCCAATGGCGGTCTTGAATTGGGCACATGTGTCTGCACCTCTCCTTCTGGGTTCAGTTGCCCTTCTAGTGGGCAAGATGTTGAAAGCGCAGCTCTGTACTGAGCATGTAGTGTAATAAAGTTGTGATGTTCCATGTACTTTGGCCTCTGATTCCTTGATTTTATATTACAAACCCCCTCATCCCCACTATTCACTGGCTTAATGCCACGTATATATGTATATAATTCATGAATAACATATTTACTGTAGATACACAAAGAAAACATAGCATTTAGTTGCTCCCTTCCTCCTGTATGGACGGCAACAGCCCCGCTAAAGGTTACTTTCACTTTGTAACCATTGTCCCTTTAAGACAATGGGCACCACTACAGGTGACAACCCTCCATGGCGAAGCCTGAAGAAGGTGTAAAGAGAATTTCCCCACAGAGGTCAATGAGAAGTATTTTTTTTTATGCAAATTCACCAAGACCGTATTATGACCCATACTATAAGAAGGCATTGTTAATATCAACTGAAATCCTATGGCGATGGCCGGTTGGGGCAGACATACTGCATCCATGTGGGTAGAGAGGATACAAATTTAAGCAAAGAAAAACGAGCTTCGCTCCTAATGACACAACACCATGTCATAGTGCTGGACCGCAAAACGAGCTTCTCCCGTGTCTGCTTCTTGTGAAACGTCACACGGTATATGTATGATAAATTATATTATACTGTGTATATTATGACGGTACTTTAGTGTAGTGCCGCTTATTTTGGGGTCTGGTGATGCCCTGTATGACACTTCTTGTGTTATCACTGGTCGTCCAGCATGGACGTGTTTTTTAACGCTGAAGACGCCGAAGAAGGCATCACACCGGGACGCGCCTGTGCGGAGACCTTGAATAAAACGTATGAAGCAACGCGCGTCCTCTTCTGTTGTCGTTTGGCTGAGGGAAATCATCACGTGTCACACAACGGGGCGGGGACAAAACTAAAAAGCCAGCGGTGCCCCCCCAACAGAGGACTACTACAAAAAATGATTATGAAATAAATACAAAGCCGATGCTTCAGGAAATTAGGCGGGTTTCTGGCGCTTTACTTTAGGAGGTGTGGCTGCACGTAGTTCGATTATTCAGGCAGGCGGCGAATTTGCGGCAGATCGCCTCTGATTTTTATTACTTTGTATCAGGTAAGTTGAGCTGTGGGGACGATAGCTGTGTTTTGATTGCTTCAGTCTGAAATCGTTAGTTATTCACACGTAACAGCCAAGAAATAAATAAGGTTAGTTTGTCATGTTGTGTAACGGCATGCCTGATCTCGTGATTTACCATCAGCTAACAGCTAGCTAGCTATCAAACTGTCCGGCTATTGAGTTAGCCATCATAGTTGGAGCTATGAGTGATCTGTGAAGCAGTCATGGAATAACTTACATTGTCTCGTCGGTCGTTCACTGTTGTTCATGTATCTGATATTTCTCGGGAAACAAATGCATTAATTATTTCAAAAAGAGAACGAGCGCAGTTCAGCTAACAGAAGTTCTGCAAGTATCTACATAACAATCAAGCCTCTTTATGTTTTTAGTGCACGATTGTGATAATCTAACGGTGGCTTTAACTAATTCTCAGGTTAAACAGCCGAGCGCCAACAAGGCCAAAGGGGGGTTAGCGGGACCAACACGGCACTGTCCTTATCTCCGCGTACCACCGCCGTCGGTTATTTGTCAGGACAGATGACCGTTCCCGATAGCTATCGGTTCATTTGCTGCATATCAGTCTTGTTATGAAATTTCTGTATTGATTGTTTCCAAACGGTCAGCATGGCCACGGAAGGGCAGCCTACGGATTTCGTGAAAGTGCTGCACCTGCTGGCGATGTCCTTCGTCTGGGGCGCACAGGTGTGGGTTACCTTTATAGCAGGTGAGTGGGGGCTTTTCTCTAATACCACGTACGTGAGGGTGCATATTAAATTTATAGCTTTAAGTAGGGCTGCCAGCATGGGACCGCTGGCTGGAGTGAGATTATAAACTCAAATTAAGTCTGCAGACACGTTTACATGTATGTAAGAGTTGTATTACCTTGTAAAGAGACTGTGTTTGCAAACTACTCTATAGCGCGTTTGATGTATATTTATGTAAGGGATAATGTACAGGCAGGCAGCCGATAGTTATCGCGAAATAAGCCCCGACAGTGTGATCAGGACCCTGCCTGTACATTATCCCACTTATTACACGGCTACTTGCCACATAATGAAAAAAAACTGGACATGAATATGAATTTGAAACATTTTATTGCCATATTTGTTTTAAATTAACATTTTATCCTTCCGCGAAACGATATACTACTTCACTAACATTCAAACGTAAGACAGTTTATAACATTTACATATGAAAATATAATAACCCATGTATTTTATTTATCTATAAGTATTAAATTGCACATTTCCATTAATTGTGAACTGTGTCATTGTAAATGTGGCCCCAGCGGGGATGTTGAAGTTTTGGTAGAGTCGGCGAAAGTTTTCTCTATGGACTTTTTGTTGACTGCACCTAAAAGTACACTTATCATTATCATTAAACTATGTTGGTGATTGAATTTTATGATAAATATTATATTTAATACGAACACTTACCGCTTGCCAAGCTGTTGTCAGGATTTGATAAGAGTATACTGTCTATTTCTGTCTGTCAGCGGTGGCCGGAGGGATTTTAAACATACAAGTAGTACCGGCTATGCGTTATTACTTTTGAGCGGTCATTATTTGAAAAGAACGGACCTGCAAATGTCTGAACTGCCCAATCAGAATCAAGTATTCCAGAGAGCCGTGTAATAAAATGGAATAATATAGTTTTGTCAGAAAATTTCTTGCGTGAGCGTCATGCCAAATGGCGGAGAGTGAGCAGCCCTGGTTAGACAGCGATATTAAACCGGTCTTTTTGTAGTGGACCCGTGATGGCTCCCATTCATTCTAACCACATGTGTTTCTCTTCATCATGGCGTCCTCTTCTTTGCCACAGGGTTTGTGTTGGTGGCCCGAGTTCCTCGGCACACCTTCGGCCAGGTGCAGGGAGTCCTCTTCCCCTTTTACTTCTACAGCCTCCTGGCCAGTAACTTCTTTAGCCTCGCGGTGTTTGCCGTGTATCACCCCCGCGAGCTGCTGGACTGGCACGAGGCACTGCAGGTCGGGCAGATAACAGACGGCAGCTGTTTTCTTTACATTTTTCTTTTATTAGGAAAGTGGTTGGTTAAAAAGGAAAAGTTTGTTAAAGTACAGAATAACTGTGATGTAACTACACTCTTCTTGTGTTTTCTGCCCATTTGCTTCTAGTTTAGTACTTAAAATTAAGCATTTGTGGAGAGAACTTTATCATATGCATCTACACTGTCAGGAAAAAAGTACAAATTTTGTACCTTTTTGAGGGTACACTCACTGAGGGGTGTCAAACTCCAGTCACGGGGGGCTGGAGCCCCATGCAGCTCACTTCTTTCCCTGCTCCACTGCAAATGATTCAGCTGAAGAGCTGTGTGGTAATGAACACTTGCAAAGAGAATCAGGTCGTTAAATGAGGGGAAACCCAAAAATATGTAGGGCTTTCCCCCACCCAGGACTGGAGTTTGACACCCCTGCTCTAAGGTCTGCCAATTGTACCGTAGCTGTAAGTAAATTTTTCGGTCTAATTTATGGTACAGAAATGGACTCTGAGACACATTTTTGTACCATTGGGGGTGCATTAATGTTGATAGTACTAGGGCTGTACCCTTTTTCTGACTAAGTTTGTAAATAAGACATGTTGTAGCTGCAGCAGGCAAAGGAATATGATTCCATCGGTATATGAAATGAATCTGAGGTGGTGGAGCTGCACATGCGTCAGGAGCTCACATCTGCATTGTCTCGCCGTCTCCTGTGACAGGTATGCCTGTATTTCGGCGCCCTGCTACTAGTGGGCCTGAACGCACAATGGTTTAGCCCATCCACCACAGAATTAATGCTGCAGATGCAGGAGGTGGAGCGGGAGCACGGTTTGGGGGGTGAGGTTGGGCTGAAGACCAAGAAGGAGGAGTACACCAAGCTCCGAGAGAAGGACCCCAAGTACAAGGCCCTCAGAGTCACCTTCTTCCGGTACCACGGTCTGTCCTCGCTCTGCAATCTTCTGGCCCTCCTGTGCACCACTGTGAACCTGGTCTATACAGCCCTGCATCTGAGCACCATCTAACACCCAACACACATCTGTGGTCTATCATTCCAAGTCTTTTTTTTTTTAAATTTTAGATGTTTCATTATGGAGCTGTGAATATATTAATATTTTATCGTAAATTTTCCATAATAAACAATGAACAAAGTGCACGTTTAAGCCCTGCATGGTGTTAAACAGCACAGATCGTGTTCCACAGAAATACTGATTAAAAATATTTTCTAAAATGGCTGATTTTTATTGTTCCAGGAGAGGTAAGAATATTATTACATTTTTATAATTGGAATTTCCATGTCATTTCATAATTTCTTGAGTTTCTTCTTAACTTTAATAAATTAGTGAGCTGTGCAGCCTCAGCTTTTATTGTATTGCCCCAGTTCAGTGAACAGTGTAAATCATACACGAATTAATGAGGCTCACCAAAAATACGTAGATTAACTTGCTGTCTATATCCCGAATCAAGAATGACAATCTATTAAAACTGATTAATGTAAAAAAAAAAAAAAAGACTTTTTTTCATATTTTTGAAAAAAGGGGGAATTAAAATTTTGTCATCTGTTTTCTCAGGCTTCGGGGGGGGGGGGGGGAGAAATACAAATATGACTGATGGTCACATTCTCAGTGCCCAATGGTCAGCAGCCACAGCACCTGCAGTTCTGGGGCCTGTTTCAGGAAGCAGGATTTCTTGCTTAGCCCGATAAGTTGTCACATTTAAGGTAGTCTGGGCTAAATGTACTTTATCTTTGTTCACTTATATTTACCCCAGACTACCTTATACAACACGTTATCCAGCTCAGCGGGTTTGTGTCTGGCCAGTGCTAGGATGGGAGCCCAGCTGGGTTGTTCCTCTGAGGATCCTGGTGCTTTACTGTAAGGCCTCATTGAGGGTTGCTTGATATCCTTTAGAAAAAGTAGGGGTTATGTCCTGACTAAGGCCATCTGTTTTCTTGGGCTACTGGGGGGGCTGGGATGACTGGGAGCCCATATACAGTGTGTAGATGACTTGGCTGTGCAGGCAGTGGTGTTGGCCACTGTGCTACCCAGCCGTCCCCTTCCTTACCATCCCCTATATCTACCTGATGCATTTGCTTTCTTTAGGCTCCAACTCACATTTTCAGTGACCACAGTACTGAATTATCCGAATCACAGCACCTGTAGTCCAGGCCAAGTAATCTGTGTGATACCTAACTGGTGAAATCTCTCCTGCCCCAACACCACCATAGGTACTGTGTGGTGAGTGTTCTGGTGCAGAGTGGCTGCTGTCGCCCCACCCAGTGGTGGTGATTGAAGTGGCTCCCAATTGGTTCTGCACAGTGCTCTGGGCATCTTTAGAAGCGCTATATAAATGTAACATTCATTCACGTTCCTCTTCCTGTTACTCATAAGAGTGTGTAAAATGTTCCTTGAACGTCTTTCTGATGATCAGATGCTGCCCCCTTCCCCAGCCAGGAGCAGGCCGGTCCACCCTGTGACCGAGATGCAGACCCCCTCGCGCTTCATGCTCTATTGTTCTGGCTGAGCTGCAGATCCAGTTCAGATTAATCAATAAGCAAAAATGAGAGTGATGTCACCTCCACTCACCTGTACTGCAACCCATTCCGCTTCCAGCTATGGCTTCTTAACCTGTCCGTGAGAATTACAAACAAATGGAGGTGAAAGGTACCCCTGCTCTAAACCAACACTACGCTCTCAGTGCAAACCTACCAGAATTTCAGGGCATTGGACCTACAACTCTGTGTGCATTAACCATCCAAAGGTTTAACTGACTCTTTCAATTTTAAGACAAAAATTTTTGATATTTTTATTAAGTCGACTCACTGGTTTCATATTAGCCTGGAGGTTTGATTCTAGCCTGGCCAGTATTCAACAAAATCCACGCTTGAGCCACAGTTCAGCGATGTACTTAGAATCACACAGAGTAGTGGCTCATTCTGGACACCTTAACTGAAGAAATTACTTCTTCACAGTCTTGCATTTGTATGGCTACAGACACACTAAGAATGCTTTAAAAAAAAAACAATTGTTGACATCTTTTGTCCTCAACAGAAAGCAGAAATATATACTTTCATGTGTCACAAGAAAAAAAATAAATATGCAAACGAATACTTTGGACAGTGGCAAGACATAACATTGTTGTTGATTAGTTGGGATTTGCAACACTGCCACCATGTGGCTGGCACTGTTATTTACTTCTGTTTTAGTTGAGGTACCTATCCTTAGAGGAAATATTCATTCAGTTTATTTTTATATAGCACCTTTCATATCAGCCAAGGTGCTTGACTTGGGTGTGTTATGATACATTCCTGCATTATTTATGCAGAATGATTCAATAACAAGGAAAGGGAAAGAAAAGTAAGTAAGTAATCTTTATTTGTATAGCACCTTTCACAGACAAGAGCCACAAAGTGCTTCACAAGATATTAAA
>JABFDZ020000049.1:2579971-2595343 GCA_019775955.2 Pollimyrus isidori
CGCCCAGCTGGGCAACATTTGCGCTGCCAGACATACGAGCTGCGATCATGGTCGTAAAGTCGATTGGTCGTAAATTGAATAGGTCGTAAGTCAATGAGGACCTGTATGCACTTGCACCCCAGTGAGCTCTAAGACTTATTATGTGCCAATTAAATCTCTAGCTTATCATTGTGTTGGAGGTAATAAAACATAATTAACTCTGTAGCTAAGTAGTATGTAGCCAATAGAAACAGGTCATTGATAACCACTATAGTGTCTTTGGATGAATCACCAAGATTCTGAGTTTGTTAACACAGAGACAGTTGCCAAAGTGACTAAACGATAAAAGGAACTATTGGCAGCCGATCACACAGGAGTGGGGAATACCAAGACCCCAAAAAGAACATTATGGTGCTGAACAGTCAACAGAAATATGATACTTAGGACATGTAACTGTTAAGAGATAAGAAAAGTGTATTTTTGAAAAGAATCAGGTTAAGCCAACAATGGACACACTTCTACAGTGTGTCCAGTCTCGGATGTAAACCTATGTTAATCTAGACTGAAAACCTAGACCACTGACCATCAACTGGCGGCCCGCGGGCCGAATCCGGCCCGCTGAGCCATTCATTCCGGCCCGCGACTGGATTCCAAAATTGTGAGGATGAAAAAGAAAATAGTGGTCCACACTATTAAAGCAACTAAAAATAACAGCAACTTGTCAGTTTAGACATTTTAAACATAATGTTAAGCCAAATTAGATTTTTATTTGATTTTCTTCTTGGGGGTCCGGCCCCCAAGGAGACTGTCTGGTAAAACTCTGGCCATCTGACAAATATAGTTGATGACCCCTGACCTACAGTAGACTGAATATGAAGATACATGGGGCTCCTGACTCCTGATTGGCTGAGAGGGAAAAAACCAGAATAGAGATAATGAAATGATGAAGGTATAGGAAAACTCGTCTAATGTCGAGAGGTGCATTGATGTGGCTTGAGTAATGCAGTATGCGGAGACATCAGTCCTTTTCATCTGACAGAATAACACACCTTTGGCCCAGAGCACAAAGTCAACAGCTCATCATGAGGTTTTTCCACACCGTGTCCACCATATGCGACTGGTTGAATGGTGAGAACATAGACTGGGTGGTACAGAGCTGTGCCTGTGGATATTCTGCACAGCCCTTACTCACCAGAGAAAGTAGGTGAGAGGGTCCTGCAAGTAGGTTGGCGGGGCTGAGCAGTCTTGTGAATAATGCCTCTCTCTTGCTTGTTAAACCTGTTGTGTAGAAAAAGACATGAAGTGAGCCAAAGGATGATTTAATTTCCAGCTGACATGCCTCGATATACTTGTGCCATTGGACCTGAAATATGCCGAGTCAGCGAAAGGCGTAGACAGAGCAACCAGCAGCAGGGAGAGATGGCCGACAAAAAGATTAGTTTTCTAGCTTCATGGAGCTGCATCGAGGTGTCTATTCATGCCATGCTGCAGTGCTGGGATTTAGGGGGTGTGTGTCTATGTACAACTGGCTGCGCACGTCTGTTTATGATTTTATGCTTGTGTCCTTCTCTGTGTTGAATGGTGCATGTCTGGCCCCGTCAGTTCATTGCTTTTAATGTGGGTCTTCAAGTCCATGTTTGGCATCCAGGGATCATGAATAATGTTCCTCACTTCATCTGCTCTTTGAGTCAGACCATATCACTACATCACTGCAGCATAAGGCATCAACACATGCACACAGGAATGTAATTATGTCTTTGTGGGGACTCTCCATTCATTTCTATGGGGAAAACCCTAATCCCAACATGATGACCTTAATCCCTAACCATCCATAACCATAAGTAATCTGTCACTTTCACCCAGACCATTTATTTCTCTTTTGACCTGCATCCTACTTTTTCTGAGGTATTGTTACTGTTTATAGAGTTAACAGCAGCTTTTTCTCCCCATGATGTACATTTGGTCCATATGTGCTACTTCCAGACTCCAGGCCATGCCTTCTACTTGGTGTATCATCGCTCTCAAGTCACCCAGAGACACCCAGGGACACCCAGGGACAATCTCAGTAATGCCTTTATGGGCAACATAACCGACCAAAACAAAGGCGACCTCAAGGCAGCAGATTTCACTGTGACCACGGAAACACCCCCTTTTCTCACTAATCTCAAACATGTTTTTCTACGTCGCCCCATTTGGCACAAATCTCACATAAGTGCATGGGAAAAACAACAATGCTGTCAAGCATAAAAGGAGCACAGGCTTCTTGGCTCTGGGAAAAATCAGAGTCTTCGAGTCTCCGGTTGCAGTCGGAGCCGCAATTCTACCCAAGCCACACCAGTCAGAAAAACAAAACAAGAGATAACATCACACCGCTGTTTTGTGGTGTCAGCTCTGTTCAGCTTCGCATAAATGGATTTATTTGGTCATCTTTCCTAAAAAGCAAGAAAAGTACAACCCAAACCCAGAATAGAAAGGTTGTCTGGCAGTGACACCAAAACTGAGAAGCAGCTTGAACAACTATCAGGCAGAAACACACATCCTCGGTTCCCCTGGCAACGCTGACGTATCATTTTACAAAAACAAACAAAAACAAAACTCTCTTGAGTCTTGGTTTGTGCTTATCCGCATGCAGGTCCCTGCTCCAGCAGGGTTAGAACGTCACACGTGAGCGGCTGTGTCTGTGATTGAATCATCTCAGAAACAACGCACAAGCATGGCACTTCATCAAGGCTAAAGCAGCCAATGGGATGGGATGAAAGGCGTGTAGAGGCATCGCTGGGAAAATCAGCATGTGATTCTCTCACAAAGTGTCTGGCCCCAGCATAACCAAAGCAAGTAGCTATCTATCCATTAACTTCTTAAACCTGCTTCACCTATTCAGGTTTGCAGGGGTCTGGGGCAAGGTTGTTGATATGGGAATGGACATGTCCCGACCAGTGTTGTAGGGGTATCAAGTATGTGTAGGGGGGTGGGGGCATTCAGGGTTGATTTGATTCCTATCAGTGTTCAAACCAAACCTACGCTCTTGGTACACAATTTATACCTCCAGGCAGTTTGGTAACTCCAAATCGCCTTAGATTTTTTTTTTGGGGGACCCAGGGGAAACCCCACGATGACATAAGGAAGACATGCAAACACCACACACATACAGTGAGGCCAGAGACTTCTAGAGGTGTGAGGCGACAGTGCAAACCACCGCACCACCAAGTATGCATACCATCCCAATCCCTGGGAGAGCTGCGAGATTAAGCCTTTAGCCTAAATTTATCTCAGATCACCGAAACACATTCTACCAGCATTAAATCTATCTGGCATTAATAATCCAGCCTAGGCATTACTCCAAGGCATTAGCTCGACATTTCTCCAAATTTATCTACAGGAAATGTGGAGCAACACAGATATAACCGGGACTCCATAAATGGATATTATATTAAATGTTTTCTGTTTCACATGTGTGATAAAACAATTAAATACATGGCAGGGTGGGAAGACAATAAATGCAACATCCCAAACTATGCATCACTTAGTGCTTGGGAGGCGTAACTGCTGAGTGGCACAGACACAGGAGAGCAGTTATTAATGCGCGTGAAGGCATATGCTGCATGCTTGGCTCACGCCGTAGGCTCGACAGAGAAGTATAAGCCAACCTTAAGCCTATGCTGGAGTTAAAGACGCGCTGGCTCTCAGGGCGGGAGCTGCAGTTGGGGGTTCCGGGTGATTTGTCACTGCCGGAAAGCTGAGAATCATTTCCCTGAGCTATTTGTGTCCGACGGCATGTGCTGGGTGACAGCAAGCTCGGCAGAGAAGTTCAGACTTCCTCAGAACTTGAGATATTTTAAGTGGCAAAAAACTACTGCTGGACAACCAAATGCATCGGAAATCAGCTGGGTCAATTCAAACCATCAAATGTTTAGACCAGATAATGATGTCAATTGTTTGAGTTCAAGCTTCTTACAAAAAAAAATAAAAAACACAGAGCCGGGCAGCCACAGTGTCAGACTGGCAGGCCACAGTACACATGGAGCACATATGACACATACATATGACACATACATATGACACGCACTCCGCTCCCCTGCTTGACAAATACAAACAACACAGCTTAGGTGTCTTGGGGACGGAGTGAAAATCAGCATGTGATTCTCTCACAAAGTGTCTGGTAATGGTCTGAAGACAAGAGTAAATAAAATGACCAGAACGGGGATAAATGTTTAAGCAGACAGCGCATTGTTAAGGGTTCCACTGGCAAACGTTTTTCCAAGCAACCACCCCCCGCCCACCCCCACCAAGACAAAAATTCATTTTCTGGCTCAGTATCCACCCACATGTAAATTCCCACGGAGGATTCGGATACCGGCACCGAAACAGGGGCGGCATGGAACAAACCAGGAGAGCCTTTGGCCGGCATTCTTTGTGGATGGATCTTCACTTCCAAAGAAGCATAAACAAGAAAACTGTGGTGAGGCTGGGAGGGAGACTGGATAAAAACAGCAGCGGAGCCAGGAGCAGAACTGGAGCTGCAGTGGGGGAGACACTGCTCAGTGTTTGGGGGGGGCGGCCATAAGGAAAACATGCAACATGGTGGCATAATTGTCAAGTGGGAATGACTATCCAGCCTATCACAAAAGCCCATTGTGAAGGGAGTGGGAGTAGTCATCCTATCACAGATGCCCACTATCAAGGGTGTATGAGTAGCCAGCCAATCATAGAAGCCCATCGTCACGGGGGTCTGAGTAGCCAGCCTATTACAGAAACACACTGACAACGGGGTATAGGAGCAGACAGCCTATCACAAAATCCCATTGTCAAGGGGGTGGGAGTAGCCGTTCTATCACAGAGGCCCACTGTCAAGTGAACCTGAATGACTAGAGTAGAGCACAGCTAGCAGTTCCTGTTTTCTCCATCTTGCCTCATGTGGGTGGTGTTCTCAGCCACTAGGTGGCGGTAATTAGGCCTCCCTGGTACAGATGGGGACAGAGAAGGAAGAGACGTTTAGGTGAGGAATCCCTGAGTTAGCCTGGTGCTAATGGACAATGGACTTCATAATTACGCAAAAAAAAAAATACAAGAAACTAATGGACTATGAGGGGTCTACACAAAGCAAGTAAATAACAAAGACTAAGAGCAACACAGGAATAACCATAGCAACACAGCAGCAAAAACGGGGCAACAACAGCTACAGTACAAAGACACAATGTCGGACTGAGGAGAAAGGGCAAGGGCAGGCACATATATACAAGGATAACGAGGGTAAGACGAGGGACAGGTGTGGGCCAGTTACAATCAACAAAAAACTAAGGCTGGAAACAACAAGGCACAAGACTCAATGCTTATGTTTCTGCAGCTGTACCAGCACGCAAACACGGGGGAAGAGGACTAAAGGGGATGTCGATGGGTAGGGTGCAGAATTCTTTAGCGCCATTTGCAAACCTTAAGTGGACTGGTCTGCTTTCTTTGCTAAATCTCACACGGAAGACAGTAAAAATGAGAACGAGCATTGGCCGTCCCGAATCCTGATCCAGGTGGCCTCCGTCACACATAGACGCTGGAGGGAGGCGCCGCAGAACGGGAGAGCCCCCCAGCGATGACATTCTCCTCATGCTGGCCCCACAGCTGGGGAGCCTCGGTCCCAGTTGAAAAAAACATGCACTCATTTTATCCTTTTACACGCTGCCATGTCTTGCACCTGGACAGATTAATCTAATCCTGCTGAACTTTAAACACTGTCACTCAAAGAAACGAGGTTTGATAGCTACGTTCCAGATTTCCCTGGATCAGGCAGCGAGTGAGGACGCGGTACGCCGATCGGGCCTCCAGGCACCGCCAAACATCTTAATTTATGGTCTACAGTCGTTTGTTCCCTCTGAAATCAAGCGAAGTATAGCTAGGCCAAGACACGTGCTTTAGAAGTCAGATCATCTACTGAGAGAGAAGGGGCCCCAGAGATGTTTTACTTCTGAGATACCATATTTCCCAGGGGAATGACTGTAGCAGCCAGGAAAATATGGAGGGTAGCACTTATCCGGCAGAGGTGGGCCAGATGCGCAGGACCTGAGCTGGGATTCGCTTTTCCTGGCTTCCCTCCTCAACAGACAGTCCCAGTCTTGTGCACGTAGTAAGGGGCGTTTTGCAGATGGACCCTCGCACTGACAACTCACATGCTGCAGACATATCACAGACATCCAGCCTCTCTCGGAAGTTCCGTGAGTCTCCCACAAATCAACAGCAGTTCAATGACGCCCGCGAATGATGCACAACGTCCCGGCAATCTGGCGTTCGGTGATTTGCTGGCAGTATAATATGCTGGGAAGAAATTTACCGGCATAACCACACACTGATCACGGAGCGACATAAGGCGTCTCGCTTTATCACGAGCCGTCATATTCACTGCGGCAGCTGAATTTCCTCAGCCAAAGTTCAATAGGCTACAGATGTGGGTTTAGAAGCTCAAGAAGCTGAATAAACTTCAATCATTGCACAACATTCAGCTGAAGAGATTTTGCTCTGTTATTAATTCCTCTTATGCAGCCTAACAACGGTCTAGGTTCATACTGTAGACCTGTTCCTTTGGCTGATGCAGTCATCTCCACGGTGACAGACAGGCTCGCAGTCAGTAGTGCTGTAATTCTCGAGACCGGTCTTGGTCTCGAGACCAGTGTCAAGACCAGTTTTTTTTGTGGTCTCGGTCTTGTCTTGGTCTCGTATTTAGTCTCGGTCTTGTCTTGGTCTCGTATTTAGTCTCGGTCTTGTCTTGGTCTCGGACATAGCGGTCTCCATGTGATGGGGAAAAAAGAGAAAACAGCTCATCCTCACAGAACAGTATCATTATTTATTACACGTCTCAGTTCAGATGCATCTATTTTAAAAATGTCGCACTGTATACATTTTCTCAACGGGCACTGCCAATGCTTCACAGTCCACACACATCATACACCTCGCATCATAGCAAAGTCAGCGAAGAAATATCCAAAAATGTCCGCAAAGTCTATAGCATATTTATAATTCAAATAAATTATGTATTTTACATTCATTAGAAAGCACGGTCTTGGAGGTGCAAGTCAATCTGGAGGCTCATTCTCTTCAATTCTCAGCAAAGGGTCATTACATAGCCGTATTCATAGCTTACCCGAGGCCCCTGTCCCTGGTATAAGAGACTGAATATGAACATCCCATCTCTTTCCCTTAATGAAGTCTGATAAAATGGTTATAGGAGAGGAGAATATTATTTTCCATCAGGCCTCGTAACTATGACAAATCTGGGAAATTTTAAATGAGAGTCATATGGACAATATGATTGAAAACATAACATGAATTTAATTTAACGAGGAATGACACTTTACAGCAATGCCTTTTTTCTCTACAGTTGTCTCTACAGTCTGAGTAATGTGATGTCAATTCTATCCCTAGTCTGTTTTCGGTCTTGGTATTGATCTCAACTATTCTTGGTCTTGGTCTCGCCTTAGTGTGTCTTGGCCTTGGTACCCTTAAGTCTCAGCAGTGTCTTGGTCTTGATACCCTCCGGTCTCGGCAATGTCTTGATCTCGGTTTAGGCCGATGTCTTAACTACAACACTAGCAGTCAGCCAAGGTTATCACTGCTCCATATGAGGGTTAAATCCATCTGAGTCTGTGATCTGTCTTGTTATCCTGAAGGGTTTGATGGTTCACACACAATCCATGTATTCATACCTTTGCCAAGACCCTCTGTTTATTTCTATGGGCATAGCCCTATCCCAACAATGACAACCTTAACCTCAACCCAGCCCTAACCATAACTGTAAGTAAACAAACAAAATGCAAGACTTTTGGTATTTTTAGTTTTTTGGTTGCATTCACAGATCTTTGTGGAAACCTGTGCACTGTGCACTTTTTGAATGTCTTGCACCATCTGTGCTGTCTTGGTATTTCACCTGTTTTGCACTCTGTGCACATTCGCCTGCGCATTACACTCTCCCTGCACCAGAACTCGCCCTTGAGGTTAACAGTCATTATTTATCTTAAGTCACCCACTCACCGGATTGCAGATAAAGATGACTTTTGGTGTTCCCCGTGCCTGTAACGACAGCAGCCTGTTCCTCGGTGGGAGGGGGTAGGACACAAACAGCAGACATGCTGGGCGACTTTAACAGCAGATGGACGATTACAGCATGTCACTGCAGACACTCTCTGGCCATAAACAGGTGCTTCATAATACATTGACCATTTTCTCTTACTGTTTTTTAGCGAAGGCAGCATATCACATCTCACATCTGCTAAGGTCTGTGTGCTGTGAAACTCTGATCCTCTGATTATTGTCTTTACGAAATTCCCCAATGCTGTGCTGAGGGTGACACCATGCCATATGGAACCAACTCAGTTTGGACAACAGCTAAATCCCTGTGATGATTGACAACAGCCAAGTTAACAGCCAAAGACGTATAGTGGATGGGAATACAGTATGTGTTTCTTTGCCATAAGCGATCGATCTGATCTTTTGTTCATTGTTGCTTTGCATTGCATTGCCTTGCTTCTGTCAGACAGTTGCTCTGTTCATCTAAAATGCATGCATGCAGCAAAAAGATAACTGCAGATCAAAATCACTG
This sequence comes from Pollimyrus isidori, assembly GCA_019775955.2. NCBI lineage: Eukaryota > Metazoa > Chordata > Actinopteri > Osteoglossiformes > Mormyridae > Pollimyrus > Pollimyrus isidori. The sequence goes on from JABFDZ020000049.1 coordinate 2,588,532, forward strand.
AGTCCTCAGGGGCATTTTTAGGCCAAGCTGCCGTCAGACTAAATAAATCAAGCAGTCGGACGCCGAACAATTAGTCACCAAATTACATCCGAGGCCGAAAGTTTCTCGTCAAGCTGGCAAGAGAAGCTCATCTTCTTACACAAGCAGGCAGCAACATCAGGACCCGGAATCCGAATCCCTGAGTTAGCCTGGTGCTAATGGACGGTGTCTCACCCATCTAGCTAGCTCTGCTCTCAGAAAGCGTTTAACTGATCAGAAGCTGGAGGCATTGCCCTAAAAAGGGAGGGAGGGGACACTGGATTCTGCAGTGGATAAGCAGTAGGAATTCACTCTGGGGGGGGCGGTGACCGCTTACCGCAATGCGCAGTGCTGCTGAATGCATGAGTCTCGGAACTCTGAAAGGTCACATGATCCTAATAATAATGTCCAACATTCTTTGATAGAACCAAAATACAAACAAAAAAAACCTTATAGACCGGCCAAAAAAAGCCCTGAGCGACACAGCATCTCTGTGAATGAGTTCACAGTGCTGCTGGTCCAGGCATGTCTGGACAGATACTAACCAGATTAATGGCTACAGATTAAACTCCCACTCGTTTTGTGAATTAGATCATTTTGGATTCACCTGCTGGGGGCACTGCGTCACTTTGCTTTGCTGTGACTTTGGAGAGATCAGCACAAGAAATCTGTCCTTGCTGTCCTTGATGCCTTTTCGTCACGCAGAAGTTACTCACACAGCTACAAGAAAAAAAAAACCGTAAGGAAGTGTGACATTAATGAACTTGGAAATCCGAGGGAGCGCCGACGATGAGTGGCTGCGGCTCTACCCGTAATTCTCGTGTTTTGGTATTTCCTGCCGAGGTCTTAATAGCCGTGTGAAACTATCCGCTTTTACTTCGTGGAACCATTCTGGACCGGAGCAGTTTGCGGTTTGTGAATCGCGTGCATGCGAAATTGCTGCCGCATCTACAGTAGTTTGCCCTTTTGTTTTTGTTTTTCCGTGAGTAAATGGAAATGGCCCTCGTGTAATTATAAAATGTAATTAGTTGTTCTCTGTGATGAGGGGGGGATGGTCAGAGGAATCTGCGGGCTCCGTTTTTCTCTGTCCAGCTGCCATATCAGTCATCCTGGCTGGTGCTGAGCCGCACGTTCTTCGGGGCTGGCAGGGGGCCCAGGCAAACACACCAGTGGCCCCCGGTGACCCTGTAGCCCTCATGCTGCCTCTGTACGTCATACAGGATCTCAGCTGCATCCCAGATCTTAAAGCGTGTGGGGGTTGGAATTGGGACACTCCCCTCCCAAAAAGTCACTATACAACCTTCCTCTGAGATTTGCATCCAGTTTGTATTTCCCTGCATTTCAGTATGATGATATGAGTGTCTGGTGACTAAATATGATAAGGATCTGTGGAGGGGCTAGGAGGGGATAATATTCTGAGAAACTGTACAGAGGCTCCCAAGGGTTATGTCCATGCATAAGTGTTTATAAATCACGATAAGCACTGGAAGAGTTATAGTGCAGGATTTTCACAGGTTCAAACAAAGGGATCAGACCAAGATTGTAAGATGTATTCATTGTGATTACATTCAGTCTGACTCATCAAAAATGTCTTAAATATAGAAGATGAGGAAGCACGGTGACTGTGACCCTTTATACTCAGCTGGTTGGTTGAAACAAAATCTTGGTCTGGATTTTTACTTTCTGTACCTGAACTCTCCACCTCTGAAAGGTGTCGAATGTCTCCGGCTGAGAAACACTGGATTCTCGTACTGGAACCTCAGGTCGATATTTTTATTTCCCTATTTGGATTTCCAGAGATGTGCCCGCTACCCCCACCATAGCCCCCTTGTGTTTACAGCACTCTCACAGATCCCCCCCAAGACGTCGTCCTCTGCTGCTGACATATGACAGGAATTGGTTTCTTGCTGACAGCTTTGTATGCGACACACAGAGAATAAAACTGAGTCAAAGAGAGATAAAGTAGAATGGGGTGAGGCTGGGAAAGGGCTTGTTTGTAATGAAGGAGGCCTTCAGCTGCTGTGTTTTTGTTTCTTATATTTTTTTGCAAACTGCTTCTGTTACCACCTGCCCCCCCCCCTCCCCCACACACAAACCTTTGCTTAAATCTGTGTCGTCTGATAACAGGACATCTAAAAGAAATAATCTGGTTAGAAATGTTATACTGGAAAGTACTTTCCCGCAGAATTTATTCGCCATGCAGAACGTCTGCCCACTGCCTGTCTGCCTCCTAGTCACAACCAGGGTGAAAGACGGCAGGAGAGAACAAGTAAATGATAACCGGCGTGCAAACGCAGCAGTAAAGAGACACAAATGGCAAATGGACTGCATTTATATAGTGCTTTTCTATTCCTATGAGCACTCAAAGCGCTTTACAATTCATGCCTCACAGTCACCTCTCCACATGCACATTCATACATGACAGCGATACTATTCAGAACTCTGCAACAACGTGAGAGCAGAGCTGCTCGTTGGCTGGGAAATCGCTCTACAGATAGAGCTGCCAGAGCACAGAGGCATCGCTGGTGCCACAAAGCTGTACATCTGCTTTTTCATGGTGTGAAACCTTAGCACAGTTGTGGCCGTGAAGAAAGTACCACGGCTTGCAGACAAAGAAAAAGACAAACTTTGTGAGCCATAAGTGCTGTTTTTCTGTCACACGATTTTATGTTGTGGTAACTGAATCTAAAATTCAAAACATTTACGGCGGCTTTTTCCATTACTGGATTATGTTAATTACAGCATAATAAAAAGTTTAAATGAAAATGTGACGGCTTCCTTCTGCACCACAGGAAAACGGGCGCTTAGCGCGGTTAAACCGAGGCAGGAGTCCAGCCGAAACAGGAGACACATGCCGTTCAGATCACAGCTACTGCTTCTGGATCATTTTTATAAAGCCACTCGTTGCAGAGGCTACAAAAGGTCAAGCAAAGCTATAAATCACTCATCCAGGTTTGCTGCTTCAGGAAGTTTGTGCTCCTTTTCCTACCTTTGGCTTCCCTTCAGATACACAGAAATCACAGGCAATCTGTTACTTCAGCACTAAACATGGATTGATTTCCACACATGTGCCAGGATTCCTAGTCATAAGTCATATGCCCCCCGCTCTGGAACACTGCACAATGTGCCGAAAATATCTAGGAAGACACAGGTGCTTAACCCCAACCCCCCAGTAGTGCAGCACTACTGAGGCCAGGATTACACCATGTGTGGGTCCTACCATCAGGGGTCAGGGGTCAACATGCCATCCCACTGACACCTTCAACCATAATCTGCCTAAGAAATTGGCATCAGTTTTTCTTTACATGTCCAAACATTTGCAATAACCCAGTGTTCTAAGAGACAAAGATTCTAAGTGATGCTTAGGGTGTACTCAGATTAGGCCATCCAAACCATGCCATGTTTGACCCCCAAGGTCCAGTTTGACTAGTGTGATCACTCCGTACCATGCCAGGACCAGTTTAAGAGATGGATCCAGGCACAGTTCAGTGAGATTCATGCCCGAACGCGGAACACAGACATGATGTCAATAAAGCGACTGTACACTATACATGACCCGGAAGGAAGGGGTCAGGTCGGTGGTACGGATCGGGCAGCAACAAACAAACATTTAACAAACATGGCGGGAAAGGGATCATTTTGGCTTACAGCAGAGGCATGGTGCTTGCAGAAAATTTGGGCTAAGGAGAGTATTCAGGACAATTGGACGTGACACACAAAATATCCGAAATAACATCTTTACACTTGCCACACAATTAAATGAAAATCGCAAGCGTTGCATACTCAACACAGTTTGACATCATGCCACAAAATAAGATCATCAATCATAAATTCCTTTCAGCTGTGCGACAGCACTTTCCTTCCTATGTTTTCTTCAACACAAAAAAAGTTGCATAGTGATGATGAAAGCATGTACAGGCCAGGAACGTCAAATGCCATGCGAGCGCAGAGGAGGGGGGCAGCCATCCTCACACACGGTACAAGTTAACCAAGCCAAGTGTGAGTACGCCCTTAGACCCACATTTGCTGTTTTCTTCTTGTTTTACCTTCCATGTCACAGGAAATCGTGATGAATGCTTGTTCTCTTGCCCACCTTCTTCTCGCTCTGGAGATAAACAGCTGGCCCTTGTCTGACATCTCCTCGTAGGAAATAGCCTTGCATTTTAAGAGGGCCAAAGTGCCAGGGGAAATGTAAGTAAATCATAGCAGTTGGTACACAGAGATCCCCTGTGTTTGTAAGAGATACACACTGACCTCACAATTACAGTGGCGGACAGAGAAAAGTCTTTCTTTCCTTACAAAGATGCACATGGAGTTGGGTTCATGAGGGAGTTTCCTGTTGTGAATCAATAAAAATGAAAAGTTAAAATCATACTACCACATTTATCAGAGAGGCTTATTTTCATTATTTTTATGTTTTAACATTTCTGCATAAACCGTAATGTCTCAACAGACAACAGGGCTCGCTTTGTGGAAACTTAACCAGAGGTCTGTAGGTGAGGCCATCAGTTATGTACCCTTGCACTAAGCTGAACAGGAAATTGTCCTCGTTGATATTTTGCATTAAGTTTGACTTGTACTCCACCCTGAAAACCACAAGTTAAGTACTTAATATACACTCTGCAAACCCAAAGCTGGGTCACAGAAACTGCTGGTGTCACTTTCACATCTAAATTTGAAAACATTCTACAATGTTGTACCTCGTTTTGTCACATCTGAATTCCTTCCTACTGCAAGAATTAAATACATTTCTTTCTATGTTAATCGCTGAGCTGAAAGCAGGAAAACCCTGCATCAAGACTGTAGGCCAGTTTTGACTGAGCCTTCCAGATAATACAGAGCACGTCATTCGGTAAATTCTGCGGATACTACCGGTTACTTTGACTCATTCTCTGTGAAGAAGTTATGGAACTGCTATTTTGAAAGCATTCTTTTTATGTGATTCACATGCCACAATTAATTTTACCTGAAGCAGATTATAGCAGATTGAAAACAGAACATATACAGTAGTACATGTAAGAGTGAAAGCAGGGAATCTCTAATAACAGCCAGAGGTAGATAGTTCAGGTCCAGAAAGTAAAAGTCCAGACCAAGATTTTGTTTCAACCAAACAGTTGAGTATAAAGAGTCACAGTCACTTCATACTCAACTGGTTGGTTGAAACAAAATTTTGGTCTGTATTTTTACTTTCGGGAGCTGAAATTGATAAGGGCATGTTTAGGAGGTCCCTCATCCTAAACAGCCTACAGCCAATTTGGGGGGGGGCATGTTCAGGGGGCTGAAGGGCTATAGTAAGGGGTGACAGGACAAATGAAAGTGAATACGAAAGTTCAAACAAGGACACCTAATGAACACCAGCATGTCCAATCACAGAAGTACAGGTTTTATATAAAGAATAAATGTAACCCGCTTCTTTGCCGTTAAGCTATTCGGTTCGCCCACCTCCTCCCCTCCACCACCTTCGGCTCCCTGTCCTGGCCCGGGGTTTGGCTCCTTCCCCTCCTGCCTGGTCGCCCAGCCAGATCTGTCAGCTTCAGAGTCGATGGAACCAACGACCAAGAGATGGACTTTGCCAAATCACTGTTCACTCATTTAAATTTGTTCAACAAATAAACACTTGTCAACTATCCATTGAGGTCTCCTCGGTTGAACTCATGGTAATCCCACACTGCTCTGCATTTACCAATCACTTCTTAATCACTGATCTTTTAATAATCCACGTTTTTCTTATAATGAAAGTATACTTGACTCAGTTCTTACTATCCCATCTTAATCTCTGTCGTGACACCTGGGGCCAGAGCACAGAGTCAGTCGTGTATCAGGTTCCCAGAGCCCAGCAATAACATAATGTCTCTGTAGAGTACAAGATTCAAATCGGTGACATACTGGATACAGGAATAAACTGCGACCCTGTAGAGGCAGGCAGCTCTACTGCCGTCTAACCCAGTGGGAGCCAGAGCAATGATGCAGATGGGTCTGAAAACTGTCAGTGACGGGGAGTCTGTTAGCCTGCCCACCTCATGGTAACAGCTCCCAATTTCTACATCACAATTCAGGATATCAAGTAATGAAATTCCCAAGCATTCTGGTACCAAATGCAGCAGCCAGAGTTCTCACAAACACTAAAAAAATATATCACATTACACCTGGTGTTTGTCGACGGGCGGACAGGGAAAGCATGTAAACAATGCGGGTAAATGGGGTTTATTCCAAAGGAAAACAGGGTTGACAGAGACCATACGACAAGCAACGCTAATGACCGATCTACCAGACTAACTCAGACACAGACTAAATACACACAACAATCTGGTAGAAACAGGAAACAGGGGAGAACAATCTGGTAAGAACATGGGGTAATGAGTTGGGCGTGGCACACACGAGGAAGACACCTGTCTTATCCTCCCTTCATTGGTTACCAGTTAGGTCTCGGTTTGACTATAAAATACTGATATTAACCTATAAAGCATTGAATGGCCTTGCTCCAGAATACCTTAGTGATCTGCTGACCTCATACAACCCCCCGCGTTTGCTTCGTTCTCAAGGTGTGAGATATCTGTTAGTACCTAGGGTGGAAAGAGCTACGGCCGGCTGCAGAGCTTTCTCCTACTGTATAGAGCTCCTCAGCTGTGGAATGGTCTTCCACCAGATGTGCGGGTTTCAGGTTCACTCTCAATATTCAAGTTTAGACTAAAAACACACCTGTTTAGTTTAGCTTACAGGGACTCTAGTTCTAGCTCCAGCTAACTCCTCACTCCCAGTCAGGCCTATAGTGTGAGGTGTAGAGCTGGGTGGGG
>JABFDZ020000049.1:2645702-2675568 GCA_019775955.2 Pollimyrus isidori
CGCCCCGCTCCGCCCCGCCCCCCCCCCCCCCCCCCCCCCCCCCCCCCCCCCCCCCCGCCCCCCGGGGGGGCGGGGGGGGGCCCCCCCCCCCCCCCAAGACCACCCAAGCAAAGAGGCGGGGCAAGTCAGTCACCTCACAATGAACGATTCAGTTCTCATGCACAGGCACAACTAGTCAGACTACATTATCATTCATGCTGAGAGACACAGCAAAGGCTGTCAGTTTCGATCATGACATCTTTAGATAATGGCTAATAGATTCAGTCCTGTGCATCAGTAAGTACCGTTACTAGTTAACCATTTGATATCGGTGCATTGTGTACCATAAAGTAAAATAATTAGATTGAATCCATCCAATCACTTAAAATACAAATAAAATTAGTGGCTAATTTAAAAAAAAAAAATGTATTTTGAATTGTGCCGCTACTTCACATGCATGATTACAGGGTAGATTTGTATCGAAGCCAGGAGTATCGGAAAGAAAACGTTCATCCTGAAACATACCAAAGCTTCTGAAACGCATCACCCATAAAGCAAACCACCCCGGCAAAAGCAGATTCACTTCCGACCAATCAGGATGCCGCACATCTCACTCATTCGCCAATTACAACCAGACCGCATTGCAAAACATCCAATCAAGTGCTGAGGAAGTACTGAGAGGTAGGCATAAAGGCCCTGCTAATAGCACGAAACTCACTGAAGCCTAGTGCTAGGATAATCAGTCATGGTAATCTATCAGGGACGACGAGCCTGGCGACACCAGTCCAGAGCGAACGGCCCAGCCGGGTGGGCACCCACCTCCTCCTGCTCCTCTTCGCTGTCGTCATCGCTCACCACGGGCTTGGCTCGAGGGCCCCGGCCCAGCCGCCTCCGGCCTTTGCCTCGCTCCAGACCCTTCTCCTTGCGGCCCAGCTTGATCTTCACCTTCACTGAACGAGCTGAAGGTCCAGAAACACAGCAAATCATGGTAAGATGGGCCTTGGCCTAGAGCTTGTGCCAGCATCTCAGGTCGGGCACTAAAGACGGTGGGCACCAAGGAGGTCATGAAGGACACTCACACTCCGACTCGGACCCTTCGTCCACCTCCTCCTCCTCTTCCTCGCTGTCGTCTCCCTCACTGTCCTCTTCTTTCTCGATCTTCTGCCGCACGCTGGTGAAGACTGACTGCAGCACAATGGAATCCTCATAGATCTGAGGAGCGTAAGGAACAGGAGAGAATGGTGACGTTAAACCCACGTGGAACACTGGACTGGGGGAAGGGGGTGAGGTCAGAAAGGCCTGAGGTGGCTTCAGACACCCACCAGCGAGCCCTCCAGGTTGAAGGTCTGTGCGTTCTGACACAGCAGCATCACGTCCTTCTCTAGGTCATTAAGGCTGCGGTACTTGTGGCTCCGGATCCTCTCCTGGGGAAGCAGAGCAGGGTGAGGAGCAGAACAAGGGCCAACAGAGGCATCACAGAGTGAGGAGGAAACCCACCAGCTGAAGAGGGGGTTCTTACAAACAAAGAAGTTACCGATCCAATTTCAGTCCCCCAAAAAAGGGCAAAGACCCAGAACATTCATCCTCTCCAAGGAAATCTAACCAAGCCCATTTAGAGCAAGATGAAACTCTTTTGCAATCAGACATCGATACCTTGGATCAGTTTTTCCCCAGTCGGGTTCTTGGGGACCGAGTTAGTGTACATCTTTGCCCCTACTGGGAGTACGCAAAAATGTGGGCTGGCTTTGGGTCCCTGAGGACCGGATTGGGAATCACTGCCCTGGATAATGAAATGACCGGAGCTGAGAGATGCCCCACCCACCTTGATCTTGCGGAAGTCGACGGGCTTGCGGATGAGTTCGTAGTACTCGGGCAGCTCCTTGCGGGATGGCAGCTGGATGAAGACCTCGCTCAGCTGCCGGCCATTGCTGCTGGGTAAGGGAGGGGGCAGGAAGGGGTCCCAGTTACACAGGGCAGTAGTCATTAGGAGCGAAACTTGTTCATTGTACATTGAAACAGCATATTACATAAGCAGCTTGGGAAGGTCACTATAATGTCACACCTGTCCTTGTACTTGATGACTGCATCCACTATCTTCCTCATCTTTTTGGTCAACGAGGGGGGGTTGGGTGACAGCTTCTCGGCAGGTGGGCGCCCACGCTTCTTCTGCTTCTTGATGTCGTCATCCTTGTCGCGGCTGCGTGCGCCGCTGGCACTAGGTGTGGCTGGGCCCGGCAGGTCCATGTCCCGTTCCCTTTTACGCTTGCGGGTGGTCTTCTTGTGCCGGACCTCCTCTTCAATCTCCTCCAGTGTGCCCTCCTCAATGGCCTGTGCAGACAAGAAACAGATCTGCTGCTCACGGGCTAAAGTAAGCGAGGTCTGCTGCTCATAAGTGATTAAGCACAGTCTACTACTCAAGGGCAAAGTAATGTACATTTAAAAAAAAAAAAAAACAAAGGTGGTAATGCCCCGGGGTGAGCCCCAAACCAAGACCCCTGACCTTGAGCCACTGCTTCTCAGTGAGTGAGTCGCTGTAGTCCACCTCCTTGCGCTGGCGGGAGCCGCGGCCGAACATCTTCTCCTCCTCCTCCTCGCAGGTAAGCCGCTCCACCTCGGCATCATCCTTCATGATCCAGGTGGGCAGCTCGTCCTCCTCCATGAGGCGTGGTTTACGCTTGGGGTTGCGTGCCTCCTCCCGGCGGCGATCCAGGTCCATGCGCTGCGCGGGCAGAATGGCACAGCGTCAGCGGGCAAAGTTCCATGCTGGACAGAACTGGTTGGCGTCGGAGATCGGCGGTCAGCCTCACCATGAAGTGGTCGAACTCTTCCTCGCTCCTGGCGATCATCTGGTTCACAGTCTCATCGTCCGGCACCTCGTCCTCCTCCTATGCACAGGTCAGGGGTCAGGTGAGTGCCACGCCTTACAATAAGCAGCAGATTAACAGAGCCACTTGCTGACCACCAGAATTTGTTAGGCAGTTATTTTAGAAGACCAAGACCACCAAAAAGCAAAAAGGCGAAGAGATATCAAACGTGGGATACCAGGGCATTGCATCTTCATAAAGGTCCCGCTTGGAGGCCCATGCACATGTACCTACACCCCACATTTCCCTACCAACATCAAGGCCCCCCCACCCCCCTGAGAGCCCCTACCTCGTCTTGCTCCTCGTGCTCCAGGATGGCCTGCAGGAAGGCGCGTCGCTCATGGCTGGACGACTTCTGGTCGAACATGCCGGCCTGGATGACCTTCTGGTCCACGTTGAGCTTGTACTTGGCAGCTGCCAGGATCTTTTCTTCCACGCTGTTGACGGTGCAGAGGCGAAGGACACGCACCTCGTTCTGCTGCCCGATGCGGTGGGCGCGGTCCTGGGCCTGCAGGTCCTGCGGGGAGAAGGCGGGGAAGGAGAGTCTCTTACAGAAATGCTGCAGAAAATACACCTTTGCACTAAAAGAGTGAGGTGAATGCTCTCTGGGTGAAAGAATTCAGAAACAACCGAAGATCTGCGAGAATCAAGCAGACACTCCCACTGTTCTGATCACCATGAAAATGACAGCCGGTAGTGAGATGGGTGGGCCAGCTACCTGGTGGGGGTTCCAGTCGCTGTCAAAAATGACCACGGTGTCGGCCGATTGCAGGTTCAGGCCCAGGCCACCGGCCCTGGTGCTCAGCAGGAACACAAAGTATTGGGAGGAGGGATCATTGAAGGTTTTCAGCAGCATGCCACGATCCTCCGCCTTGGTGGTACCTGGGGGGGACGGGACATCATATTCAATCAAACCATCTCCACAATCTTGAAATTATGCCTCCACCAGCCCAGACTTCAGCTTCTGGTCTGACTGGACCATTTCGACAGCCCGGCCCAGGCATCAGCTCACCGTCAAGACGCAGGTACTTGAAGTTGCGGTAGGCAAAGTAGTCTTCCATGATGGTCATAAGAGAGGTCATCTGACAGAAGAGCAGCACCTTGTGGTTCGTGGCCCGGAGCTTGGGCAGGATGCGGTCCAGCAGCTCAAACTTCCCAGAGGCGCGATACAAGTCCGGCCTGGGGGGTGAGGCATAGGGATCAGAGTTCAGTGGTAAGGCTCAGAACAGAAGGTTCGTGCCAGACTTGAAATAGGACACTTACCCTTGTACTATCCCTCCGCTGAATCCTAAGTGCTCAGAGAACGACTCCTGAGAAAGGAACACCACAGCATTCAGCTCCAACTTACACATTACAGGCCATGAAACAGGAGACATACAGGCAGGCCCTTAACCCTTCATACGTGAGGCCACAAACCCTACAGGCAGACCAACACCTAGCTTAGCACGTTAGGGGCGCTTACCTCAATGTGCTGGAACATGTACGGGTGGTTGCAGATCTTCCGCAGCTGCATGATGGTGTTCATCAGGGTCTTGGTGCCACCTTTGCCCTAGAGGTAGTGAGACAGGCACATCCAGATGTCAGGGGACTTTCCGCCATGGCCTGTGGCTCCAACGATGCCAAGGACACCCAACGTACCTTCTTGTCTTTCTCCGATCCGTCGGTGAGCAGGACACCCTTGGCCTGCATGTGCCGGTAGAGCACCCTCTGCAGTGCCGACATGTCGCACTTGATCACATACTCCACCTTGGGGCCGACGGGAAGGGACACCAGTGGTCAAGCCCAGCATGCCCATCTGTGCCATCGCTTAAAACCCATTCATTCTCCTAGCAACCTGACCACAGCTTCAGTATCCACGCAATGGTGTCACCGCGAAAGGTGTCAAGTCTCACGGCTTGCCAGTCACTCTTGTCATTTTTATCCCATGCCGTCATCTCGGGCTATCAAATGTGCATTTCATGTGTTGTCATGGGCCCAAACAGAGAAAATGACAACATGTCGCGGAATAGATATGACGGGAGAATTAATCTGATCACCACCCTTTCTTGTTGCCACCTTTTTGACGACTCATTTTTAATCACCAAGATTGCACCAAAAAATATAATAATAATCTCACTGTTTTCACTGCAGGTGAGTGTGCATCTCAGGTTTCGGGGATTTTCGTGAACTGATATGAACGTGTGTGAGTGTATATGTGTCTGTGCACAAAGTATCCCAGCACCTTCTCAGGCAGTTGTGCTTCCACCTCCTTCTTGAGCCGGCGAAGCAGGAACGGTCTGAGGACCTTGTGGAGTCGCCGGATGATCAGGATGGTCTCCTCCTCGTTCAGGTCCACCTGTGCAGAGGCGGACCCAGAGTTTACAGACTCATCCGCACCCGACACGCCTTAAGCGCCCCCTACCTGTCCTCAGGTGTGCCCCTCACCTTCTCCCCGGTCATGGCGAATGGCGCGTTGAACCACTGCTCGAAGGTGCTGCAGCTCTTGAAGATGGTGGGCAGCAGGAAGTTGAGCAGGGCCCAGAGCTCAGGCAGTTTGTTCTGCAGAGGCGTGCCCGTCAGCAGGAGGCGCCGTGGAGCCAGGTAGTGTGTATTTAACACCTGTGTCAGTTTGCAGTGGTGGTTCTTCATACGGTGGCCTTCATCCACAATCATGTACTTCCAACGGATCTGAGGGTGACATAAAAAGACTTAACTGCATTACAACATACAATAAAAATAGCAGCACCCATTAACAGCTAGTTACCCATTAAGATAAGATAGCCATGTGCTTCAGACAGTCACACCTGATAGTTGCAGTCATACCTTAGCCAGAACTTGCTTGTCCTTGATGATGTACTCGTAGGTAGTGAGAAGTACATTGAACTTGCCACTTCGCAGTTGGGGTACAAAAGCTCGCCTCGCAGCTGGGGAGCCCTGGACAGGGGGGACAGATGCAGCCCTAAGATCTCACAGCCCTTCTTTGCTGAACAGACCCACCTGCTGCTGCTCAGTTGTCACCAGCCCACATGTATAGGCTTCTAAGGAGCCTCACACGTACCTTGTAAGATACTTTCACCACAGAGGGTGCCCACTTGTCAAACTCATACACCCAGTTGGAAAGGGTCCTGTAAAGGAACAAGCAGCCCATTCAGGATTAATTTCCACCCATATCAAGATGCTTCAGTGGACCAAAAACACACTGAGGAATGTCTCTGGTGATAGACAAACAAAAGCAGGGAGTTTCCGGTACTGGGTCACTCACGAGAGCGGCACGATGATCAGGAAGGGACCGTTGATGCGCTTGTATTCCATGAGGTAGGTGATGAGTGCAATGGTCTGGATGGTCTTTCCTAGGCCCATCTCGTCCGCCAGGATGCCATTCAGGTTGTTGTTGTACAGGGACACCAGCCACTCCAAGCCCTTGATCTGAGGGATGTCGAAGGAACAACTCGTGAGGTTCAGGCGGGACTGGCCAGCAGTCATTCTACACGTCCTCCGCCATCACAATCACGGCTGGTGTTTTCAAAGGAACTGGATGCCAATATTACAGAACTGAAGAGCCTTACACAAACTGTGGAACACAGGTTTAGTTTATACAGCAAATCTTCACTTAAAAACCCCACAAGTCAGACTAAAAACAGCCCCTAAATTGGCTTGAATGAGATAAAGGAGAGTATGAACAGGGCAGAGCAAGGTTAAGCGTGTAAGGGTGGTGAAGCTCCTACCTGGTACTGCTTCAGCTGCCCGTTCACAAGGAGGGAGGACTGACGGTCCACCTTCTCTGTGACGGCATGGGCTACTGCGTAGTAGGACTGCAGGCCTCGGGCAAAGGCCGCACCACTGTACTCGTCGTCGACATCCTGCTTGGCGTGCCTATTGCAGAAAAGTGTGGAGGGGTGGTGCTTCAGTTCAGAGAGCCAGCTATAGCCCACTAAAGTCTGTCAAAGCATATTCACACACTGAAAACAGCAACACTGCGTTTATGTTCAGGAACTCGATAATAATAGACTGCCCCATCCTGCAAGAGGCACCCTTACTCGATGATGTGGCGAGCATCAACTTCTGATACGTCTTCACTATCTGGATCTGGAATCTTCTTCTTCTCCTCCACAGGGGCTTGTGATGGATGAGGTTGATCCTCGTCATCTTCCTATAGGTTGGGAAATGATAGCTGTCAAACAATCAGCAAAGAGGCAATCACAGCCATTTAAAGTCATCAACCAATAAAAACCAAGGACAAGGAGCAACAACCAATGAATACACAGAAGGCCTAGTGATCATTGTTGCTGTATGTACAGAAGACATCCTCATTATAGGAGGGACCAAGAATAAGGAGCTAAGAGAACAGCACATCACAATCTAGAATTTAAATTATGCCTTATTCATCCCCGTGGGGAAGTTCTCATCTTGCTCTCTGTACGCGACAGCAAGCTAAGAAGGGCAGCCATCCATAGCAGGACCCAGGGAGCTGCTGGTTAAAGGCCTTGATCAAGAACTTGCAGATGTGTCAAGGCTGGGCTTGAACCGGCAACACAGAGGCTAAGCTGTCTGAGCCACATGCTGCCCAAACTTGGGGTTTGATGTATAGTTCAAGGCTAGCAGACTGTTTCTCAGTTTGAGGTGGTAAAATACTATGAACCAAAATGGAAGAGCATGATCGTGGCGAGACAATCATGCAGAAACTGTTAATGTTTATCACAAATTTGCTGAAAGACAAGGCAGGAGCAGAGAGCACAAGCAGAACGACACAGCACCTCATCATCGTCTGAGCCGCTGTCCTCACTGTCGGACCGGGGCGCCACTTCGTACCTATAGGAGGACGGCAGAACTTGGATGCAAAATCTTTTTTTTAAAAAAGTGAATACCAGTAAAATGAAAGTGCTCCACAGCAGCGGCCAGCAGGAACAGAAGCTGGATGCCGCAAGCCCGATTTCTGACCATCTGGCAGCGGAAGGCATCCACTCGGCCAGCTGAGACCACTCACCCAGGGTTCATCTCCAGCCAGGCCTCCAGCTGGCCCGCCTTGGGGGCGTCCACTCCTGTCAGGATCTTGCCGCTGTCCACATGGATGACCTTGACGGGCAGGTCACTCATCTGGCTAGTCTCATCCAGAGGCTGCAGGGCCAACAGAAAAACCAACAACTTAGCAGTGAGTTTGGATCAAGGGACTAGAACGGTGTGTCCCAATTTAGTCCTCAGGGACCAACAATCCAGAGTTTTGCTCCCACTGGCCTGTCTGGCAGGGAGCCCGGAGGAAACAAACATGGGCGGACTATGGGTCCCTGAGAACTGGATTTGGAAACACTGCACTTGACCATTAAAAGCTAAGTCTACAGGATAAATACCAGCAATGTTTTAAGGCATAAGGCTGAAACAGGTGTAACTGCATAAGGCCATTGGTGGTGTGTCTATTGCATATGAACAATCAAAGACAATCTACCAACATTTGCAGCATTAAGGCCTCTGACCATGAGGAGACCAAAAGCCCAAACTAGCCCCCAGGGCCTGCATGCTCACCTCACCATCAGGTCCCAGAGCTGCTGCTTGGCCCTCCGAGTTCTCCAGCTTCTGTCAAGACACCAGACCTTGCTGGTTAGGTTCAAGAATGAGAAATAAAGATCTCCCAGTGCATGGAGACACACCTTATCCAGGACAAGGCGCAGAGTCCGTCCCATTTACATAAAAGGCTCCCTACCGAGAATGCAGCGCTGATCTGGCATCTCCTAGCAACACAACTGATCGCCTCCTCAAACCATACTTGTAAAACAAAGTCAAAAAGCAGTATGACTTGTAGTATCCGTAGACCCCTCCATTACAGACCTTCTTCCTCCTCCTCTTCTTCTTCTTCTCCTTGAGTGCCTGCACAGCCTGGTGCGCCCTCACCAGCTCCGTGAGGTTGGCCACGTACTCGTCCGTCTGCTGCAGCAGGTAGGCCAGACGCTTATCTTTCTTCTGGTCGATCAGCTTCCTGTAACCCTCCTCATCTTCAGCCTGGGCAGGGTTAAGGCATTTGTTCACACATGTCCATCTTACCACCCATTACGTCTGAAACACCAGCCCATGATGAGCACTCATGGACCTCCTCACCATCAGCCTCCTCATTCTCTCCTTCTCAATGCGCTCATTCTCCTTCTTCTGCTCACGCTCTGTGTTGGCATGGTAGGTGGCCACAGCCTTGGTCAGCTTCTGGATCTTGCCCGTGTTGGATCGGTGGTACTCCTTGAAGTCCTTGGCATGCTGGAGGATGCTGTTGAGGTATTCCTAGAAAAGGAATGCAAGCTCTAAATGAGAACCAATTTCATAGTTTGTCACAGGCTGTGGTTCCATCTCCATGGTAAAAGACATTTTTTTTTTGCTTTTATGGATGAAATATGTCCAAAAAGCACAATACCAAAGAAACTCAAAGCTTACACCGGGTGTCCTACTTCACCAGATGCAGTCCAGACCTAAAAGCGCTCTAAATGAGCATCATTTATGCTTGCTGAACGAGACTCCACCCCTCATACCTGGTGCTTCTGACGCCGTTTGCGCTCCTGCTCGATCTTCTGCTGTTTCTCCAGTTTCTCGGTGATGCGTGCCTCCCGCAGGGACTGTCGCTTGCTGCGCTTGTAGGCCTTGGCGTTGAGGGCCGTCTCCAGAGCCGTGTCACGGCGCATGCACACCACCACCTCCTGACGCAGCTGCGGGATGAGAAGTCACTCCATGGAATTTCCATCAAAAACCTGAAATGACACTCATAAGAGCAGCTGGGTCGGGGCCCTACCTGTCTCTGGAAGTTGAGCAGCCGGAGGGCCTTCAGCTCTATGTTGGCCTTGGTCCGCAGGTCTCCCGGAAGCGAGCCGGGGAGGTTCTCTAACTCCTGGATGCGGTGGGCGATACGTGCCTGGAGCCTGAAGGGACCACATGGTACAGAAGCTGGCTGCTTATTGGACAGAAAGTGGGTGGCTACCTCACAGGCAGCAAGAGGACCATGGACCTCTAATGTATGGAACACACTCAGACATGAGTCCCATAAAAAAAAGTCAGTATATTCAACCTCCAAAAACAACAATGGTGGAGTAAACACCTGCCATCACTAAACACTACATAGGGGCAAATACTCATGGGTGTCCAAGCACCTGAAAAACTTTCCCTTTCTCCCCACGCCTTTATCAGCAGGCCTGCCATATGAGAACGGCAGTAGTTTGGGGGGAGGTTCCAGACCTGTACTCGCGCTCCTGCAGGATTTCGACAGGGTCCAGCCCTCGGGGCTTCTGGACAGGCGTGATGCGGTTCTGTTTCTGGTGCAGCACCATGGGTGTGGGCTGAGTGGGCTGTCCGGGGGACTGCGTCTGCGGTGGCATGACAGGCGAGGCGGCTGGCGGCATGGAAGGGGGTGCCGGAGAGGGCCGGCCCGTGGGCTGCGGGGGCACCAGCTTCTGCGGAGCGCTGGACGGCGCGGCTGCGTTCACCATTGGTCCTTTTAAGAGTAGGCGGGGCAAGGAAGCAGCAGTTTAATCCATTAACCAAGAGTTTCCAAATCTGGTTCCCAGGGACCAGCAGACAGTCCATGATTTTTGCTCCCTCAATGAGGTTAAATCCACGTTGGCTGGGGGTCCCTGAGGCTGGGAAACACTTCACACTTTACCTCACACACAATGTTAGGTGGCCAACATCTCCACGGTGGCCATTTCCGAGTCTGACATTAACACCAGCCCCCCACCCCCATAAAACGCCACTTGGAAGAAGAGTGTTAAACCAAAGAATTACAGACATCCTACACACACCCCCCCTCCACCTTACCCTCAGGCCAGGTTTTTGGGGGACCATTGGATGCCTGAGCCTGCATGCCTGGGGGTACGCCGGATGGTCCTGGGGGTGGCATATTGGGGCCCACCATACCTGCCCAAGACAACCCAGACCCCCAGGTTACAAAGCAATAAAGCCAGACTGTCAAGAAAACAAGGTGATTCCCATATGACTAAAACATACAGTTTAGAAAATACGAATACCGAATTTACACTTCATCTACATTTATGAAAATCAGCAGGATCCATTATGAATGCAAGTAGACCTTCAGAAATTAGGACAAATTATTATAATCCAGCCATTTTTAAAAAACTGACCAACAGAGGGCACTATAACCATGGAATGGTTTTTATTTTTTAATTGTAAAATTGGAAATGAATCTGAAAATACTATTTTCATGCAAATACTAACGGCAGAGTCAGTGTGAAAAGCTTGGCGGCGCACGGCACCGACACACGGCACCGGCACACACCGCCAATGTGCTCACCGTGAGCTCTGTTGTAGTTGGAAGGGGCCGGTCCCGGTCCTGGTCCGGATACGGGGCCTGTCCCGGGACCTGGGGCCGGTGCCATGTTAGCCATGGGGGGTTGCTGCATGCCTGGCATGGGCCGCTTGCCCTGCACTGCCATCTGCAGGTGGTCTGGCAGGGGCTGCCCACGGGCCAGCATTTTATAAGCCATGATCTGGGCCCGCAGCTGGTGTAGCTGGTTCTGGTTGAAGGGTGTGGGCCCAGCAGCACCTCCAGTCCCTGCTGCCCCTGTGCCCGCCGGAACCGGCCCGGCGTTGGCGCCACTCTGAACCGCACCACGGGCCTGCGGGCCCAGAGACTGGGGATCGCCGCCATCGAGGGGCACCCCACCAGGACCAGAGGGCATCATCGGGCCAGAAGGAGGGCCGTTGGCTGGAACGGGGCTGGGAGCGTGCTCGGAACCCCCTAGGGGAGACGGGTAACCTGGAAGAAGCAGCCAACTCGTTACTTAGTTGGTAGGTGGTCTTAACTAGGGCTATATTCACGGTGAGAATTTATGCGTATTAAAACAGAGCAAGGAAACAAAGAAGAAAACCTTCCTAAATAACTGTAAAACATTACAACCAGTTGAAACAATTTAAATAAGACGCATATTTAAAAAAAAAAAAAAAAAAAAAAAAACACCCAAAAAGCCTCCGTCTTCACTTTATTAACAACCTCTTTTAAACCGCGAGTAAATCAGTAGCTTCACCTAAGGGACTTAAAAAGAGGACAACATCCAGCCGATCACTAACATCACAGCTAAAACCGGCGTTCATTCACAAAGAAACCCGAGCCATAACACTAACCAACATGCAAAAAAACAATACAAGCCCGTCTGCCAGCCTGGGCGTGAGTATTAAAGCACAAATGGAAATACAGAAATATGAGTATGCAGGATGTGTCAACGGGGGGGGGCGGGCAGGTATGAAAACAAAATCGCTACCCACACGACGACCTAGAGAAGGACAAAGAGTGAGAGAGAAACCCAGCGCAGCAGCTGACCTCAGCCACAAGAACGCGTCCCTCAGCCCCACAACCGTCAGGTGCTTTGTCGCTTCCCGATTAATGCTAATTTCCTAGAACGTTCCACTATTCCTCTAATAGGAATAGGGAGGCAGCTGCTCCAGCCCCTGGGAAACGCCAATGAAAGAGACCCTGGCAACAGCTGGATTGAGGAAGCAGGCAAAGTGAAGATCAGCAGCAACACAGACACCCTGATCAGCAGTAAGCAGAAGGGGGGACCTTATTATGACCTCATCTCCTACCACTGCCTGAACCTCCCCCCCCCCCCATCGCCTCAGACCTAGAGTTTCAGCCCCACATACCCTGGGAGTGCTGGTCCATGGGACTGGGCGGGGGCCCCATTCCACTGTGCCCCCCCGGCCGCATGCCCATTCCTTTCATCTGGCCATAGCGAGGGTCGTCGGGCATGCCCTTCTCCAGCATGCCCTCCATTGGCTGGTGGGAGACAAGATGGCAGTCAGTGACTGAGCTCCAACATCAGCATGCAGTAAAACAGAGGCACTAAGGAGAGGCAGCAGAGGCCGAACCAGTTTATCCCAACCTGGTCCTCAGGGACCTGCAGACAGTCCACATTTTTGCTCCCTTCCAGCTCCTAGCACAAAAAAAGTAGGCTGTGTGGCAGGGAGCAAAAACATTGACTATCTGCTAGTCCCTGTGGACTGGATTGGGAAAAAAACACGCTAAGGTAACAGGAGAAAGGCACCATATCTGGACATGGGGTCCGTATAACTGCCTCCAAAAAGCCACAATACTCAATTACTATGATGCTGTTCCTAAAGGCGGTTCTGACGCCGATAGCGTTACCATGACTTACTTTGTGCATGGGATGCATGCCGTCCGGGGGATACCCCGTGGGTCCCTGAGGTGGGAGGGGATGACCTGAGGAAGGAGGTCCAGGACTGGGTCCCATCATGCTGTGGGTAGATCCAGGAGAGGGGCCCGGGCTGGGACCCAGCATGGCCCCCGGGGAAGGTCCAGGACCTGGGGAGGGACCTGGCCGGGGAGTCCCTCCCAAAGAGGGGTCCGGAGTGGACATTTCTCAGCGGACACTGCTTTTCAGGGAGGGAGAGAGAGACTGGAAGTCAGACCACTAACACCTCTGCTAAAAGGCTAACATCTTACTTTCAGGGGGTCCAGAGTGCCATTCACAGGGCGCCACTCACATTATAACGAACAGCGACATCCACTGAAGAAGCCACGCCACAGCAGGTCGAGTTCCAGCTGTTCTAACATGTAGCAACCTGCCTCAGTACCCAGGAGTCAGCACCATTAAACCCACATGATCTTTGACACATATCACCATTTTTACTCATTTATTCCCTAAACTCTTAACCAGAGCTACTGCCATTTAGCACATCTGTCTAAAAGTGACCAACAGAGCACACATTTACTAATGCAGGCTCCTTATTACACAAATGGTGTGTATAAAGATAGTTGTGAATACGCTGCATAATATACAGGACAAAATGCACTAAAGTTGACGAGTATTACAGGCATAAAAATGACAGCACTACATTTCACAATAGCTGCGTGAGAACGTGGCTGCAAGAAAGCAATAGGAACCAAACTATAACTGAATGATGTTTCTGTGTGGATTAAAGCACTCGTTAAGGTACTGAATGCCAACGTCATCTCTGACTGACTCATCGGCTCAGTACAGAGCCGGCTTTCTAGATCACGCCACAAACCAGGGGCCCAGACTACAAAGGGGTTTGCGGAGAAATATGGACGACGGGATGACATCAGAAGCGGAGTTCAAAAACAAAAGGAGGATATTAAACAGAGCAGGTGAGCCGATCCTGAGCAGGTGGACTGCAGGTGGCATGAAACCTCAGAACGTAGCGTAGGGAACGGCCAGGAAAGAGGGCAGGGAGGGGGCCGGCAGGGAGGTTCGTGCCCTGCCAGTCAGCAGGAAGGGTAATTCACGCATATTTGTTTATGTTCACCAGAAAGAAAATAAGACGCTGTTGAATTTCTCTCTGGCTGCGTAAGATTTTCCGTACAATTTATGTCCTTATCAAAATCAATATTAAAAAGTGAACAGCTCAAAAGTTATAGCTCACCAATCCGTTTTAAAAATACTGGAAAAAAAGTTATTTTTAAAACAATAACCACCCACACACACAAAAAGCACAACTGATTATTAAAATAAAAATAAACATCATCGTTCACTTTCGGGTGGTACCCAAGTCATGCGCTTTCGAGACGGGAGGGTTCAGCATCCCGGAGACTCCATCCATTCCACGAACGGCAATTTATAAGGTTCTGCTTTAACCCAGCCAACAAATTTTACTTGTTTTATACCTACATCAATATAGCTCGAGGCAAGGATTTTAAAAACACCAAATATTAACAACAATTTCTTCATATACTGTAAAATACATAAATTTTATTTGTCGGGTACACAAACTACAAACCATACTTTCCAAGCTAATGGTAACTAGATAACCTTAACAGGACAGCAAAATTATAACGATAATAAAAAACAACAAAAGTTGTACAGAAAAAATATATAAGATTTATTCAGAAGGCTAAAACAACTACATAAGTTAATGCTATAATGTTTAATATTTTTTGTTTTTAAACAAAGCCGGGAATAAAAAAACTGGGGCGCTCTAGGTTATATATGATGGAGGAAACAAGTTGATTAAACTACACGAATCTATTGTTACATTACTATAAGCTAGACAGATACAAAATCATTTACTTTTTCGGAAACTTTTATTTCGCCTTGACTTTGTCACATTTTATGTTTAATGATGAATATTAGGTTAGCCGTCCAGCCAGAACACAATGCAGCCCTCATAGATTGCTACCCGCAAATGATGTTTAAAGTTAAATTCGTTTCCAAATCATTTCCCGTCCGGGGCGAAACAGTAACGCCGCCGCTCTTCGATCAGTAGGGAGCATGGTCCGGTCGCACCATATTCAACTTAATTAATGAAAATTAAAAGAAAATGGGAAAATGGGAGAAAAAACACAAAGAGGTGCCTATGAACCAAGCCGGCCATGCTGTTTTCCTCCATTACAGAGAGAAGGATTCCGGCTTCCCCGCGATCGGGCTTCAACTGTGAAGCCCAAGGAGTTAAAAAAGTATGATTTCGCCGCTCAGCTGATTGATCCAACGCGCGTCCCGTACCCTTGGCTCGGTCCCCCGCTCCCGTTACATTCCCAAAAAGAATAATTCATTCATTGCGCCCCGGCCGCCACACAAACTAGTGGAGCTGCCCGTAATGTCGGTTCTCTTGCTGTTCGGCGAAAAAAGGCAGATCAAACCATTAGAGAGGATTACAGCGACAAAAAGACGCTAAACTCTTCGGTAAAGCACCGGAGAGACGCGCTAAAACGTTTTCGGGTAACTTACCGACAGTAATTTTTCCTTTCACCGGTATCTCCCCCTTGCCGTCTAGAGCTAGCCAGAAACAAAGGGCGACTCAAGCAGCTCGCGTTTTTTTGCCTCTCACCACCACCCCCCCCTCCTGCTTTCGGCAGATTGTATCGCCGGAGCACTGCTCGGCACCGCCAACGACTACAGCGGCAGAGAGGATACAGCGCCCCCCTTCAGCACGCCGGCGCTGCACGGCGGCCGACCGGCGAGCCACAGCGCATGCGCGTCCGAGGCTCCACTGCAGGGGAGGAATGCGGGCGAAGTGCGGCCGTGGGGGATGGGAGCGCCGGGCGGTTATTCAAAAGGACAAGCGATACTGTAACAAAGTCGCCGAGGCGACCGTATGTTTGCTTTTCGGTCCTTGCGAACATGTGCATTTCGGTCCAGTAAATGTAATTTCGCGCAGGTTTCATTCAGCCGTGCCGGGAGTTTATCTCGCGGCGCCTTCTGCCATTGCCATAGTTTGCACCATTCCGTCGAAGAGAAACCTAAGACATAATAACACCACTTAATTGGGGACACATAGAGTTGAGCGCATAAAATGTATGTGGCTGCAAAAAATAAAACAACGTATTTTGTTTGTTGTTATTCGTTCAGTGCAGTCACTGACTCTCAGAGCTACTTCCTCCTTTTGGTCGGATGGGGAATATAATTGTTTACGCTTCCGTCAATCAGTATGTTCGCCTCATTCTGTATGGGCGGCCTTTTAGCCAATGAAATGCCTTGTTTATATCTCCCTATGAATAAAAGCCTCGTATCGTATTTGCGTGGCAGCTGCTTTCGGTCGCCGATCGTTATTTATGGGGCGGGACAGTTTCTGCGCATCTGTGACGTTTTTTACGACGCCCTCATAATTTAAAAAAATATACAGAAGTTGTAGTGTAATTTTATTTTACCCTCCCAAGTATTTCTTGATATCACTGATTTAAATGCAAATCGAACGTTTGATGTCATGGTTGTTTTCAAAGGCTGAACCAAATGCAAACATATAATAATTTTAGATATTTTAAATATATAGGTACAGTATTACTTTTTAAATATTATTCCAGATATATTTAGCACCATTTGTACTGAAGTGTTATGCGCTATTAAGTACCAAAATAAATTTCTGTGTTAAAAGTGTAACTAATAAAAATACTTTGTCCTCATATTTTCCACATCATCGTCAGAAATCATTTCAGACTCATACGTGGTACAGAAGGCAATGGATGCTCACATGTATTCACATGTATAATGAGGCTCAAAATTGTCCTCTGCTTTCACATGATGAGCCAGAGATTCTGCAACTGCAGCCAGAGTCTTTTTTGAGCCAGATTAAGAAGGTGAGATGAGGCTATAAATTCTTAAAGCTTCTGAACGGTCCGCTCTCATCTCCAGAGTCACGAATGCAGTCTCTGGTGTTTGGAGCACTAAGACTACAACGCAAGACAGAGGGAGTATTTTTGGCCCTTAGAAAATGACTCTCCATTGGTTCTATGTCCTGCTCTGGAGACACCGTGCGACGATGTTCCTAGCATCCTTGGCAGTCACACTAATGTTCATACTCTGGGGTACCCGCTATCTTCTGTGTCCAAGGTAAGGGCTCAGTCTTTCACCCAGGGTACCACACAAGTGACTTAATTCTCTTAATATTCACTTAGCTCATCAGAAGCAAGGAAGTAAGCAACATATACAACACAAATATTACCAGACAATTTGTATTTCGGACTTTGTTTTAGGAATGCAAGGGATTGTCAGTCATTGGATTAGCTGATTAGAATCAGACAAAGTCGGCCATTTTGTTTATGCGGCTTCAGCTGTCTGAGAGCGACAGACGCGATTGGCAGGAGGCCCAGATAGTTGGCTTTTTCTGAACATTTCCTCAGTTCTGGCCCTTCTCATTTCCTACTGACAGCTCCTGTTTTTAACACAGGATCAGACACGCAGCACTTGGGGTAGGGAGGATTTCTCACAGGCCACACGGCGTAACCCACATGGCCCCTACTGACAGAGGAAGGGGGGGCCTCGCGTTCTCGTACTCCAGGGGACACTTCGCAGGGAGGAAAAGGGGACACCTCCCTCCGGTGGCCTTCATCAAGACACACAAGACGGGCAGCAGCACTGTGCAGAGCATTTTGTTCCGCATCGGGGAGAGAGAGGCCATCTTTGCCTTCCCATACTACTCCTACCAGTTCAACTATCCGCAGAGGTATCACACTGGGGGGGGGGGGGGGGTTCTGAAGCCTATGGACAGAA
Organism: Pollimyrus isidori; assembly: GCA_019775955.2. NCBI lineage: Eukaryota > Metazoa > Chordata > Actinopteri > Osteoglossiformes > Mormyridae > Pollimyrus > Pollimyrus isidori. Next base: position 2,663,470 of record JABFDZ020000049.1, read on the forward strand.
GGTAGGGAACAATCCAGGATGGGGTACCAAGCCATCGCACACTCGCGCACACTTATTGGCAGTTTGGTGACTCCAATCTGCATCTGCATGTTTTTGGATTGTGGGGGGAGAACTGGAGTAGCTGGAGAAAATGCCACGAAAACATGGGGAGAACATGCAGAGCCTCGAACCCTAGTCCCAAACGAGAGAGGAGACAGTGCACCACTACACCACCACATTGGCCCAATAATAATAATTTAATGAGTACAATTAGCATCACTGCCAATTTAGTGTGCAAAGAAAATATCTGCTCATGTACCTTCTGTAAGACACGACCGTCTGCCAATGTACCTTCTGGAAGACATGGCCAGCCCCGCCCACGGAGACACTAGAGACCACTGCAGGCATCAGACTAAGTAACTGCATGCTTTTTGAGCTGAGGAAGGAAACCTGCACAAACACAGGGGGAACTTGCAGATTCTGCACATTCAGAGGGCCAGGAACTAATGCAAGCATGATGCTACAGTCTAACAAGAATCCCTATGCATATATAGTGATGTAAACTAAGATAACTGCAATGGTGACAAAATTAGCAAAGAGAAACAGAAACAATTATATTTTTTTGTGCTGAGTTTGGGTGGGATCACTCCTTAGTGTGGATTCTTTTCTCCATGTGGTTTTTATAGATTTCATGCAGACTTTGTGGACCAACCACCGAAAGGTTCTACACAGTATGACATCCTCTGCAATCAAATGCGTCTGGATATTGAACAGCTGCAGAAAGTGATGCCCCCAAATACCGTCTACCTGACTTTGATACGTGACCCTGTGCACACTTTCGAGTCGATCTTCAGTTGCCACATGTCCACGGTGCCTGCCTTCAGACTCGCACGAGAAAGAACTGCGTCCAACGGGACCCCTGCGCTCTTAGTCTTCTTGGAGGCTCCAGAAACCCACTGGGACTTTTCAGAACCTCTGAATGGCCTGGCGAGGAACCCCATGAGCTTTGATTTGGGTCTTAGCAGTCAGGGGAGGAACATCTCCTGGGTCCAGGACTTGGCACGCTTAGCAGAGACCTTCCAGCTGGTCATGGTGGCAGAGCACTTTGACGAGTCGCTCGTCCTCCTCAGGGAGCTGTTGCAGGTGGAGCTGGAAGACCTGGCATATGTGCGCCTCAATGTCCGAGCAGCAGGTGACATCGTGCCCCTGAATGCTGAGACTAAGGCCCAGATTCGCTCCTGGAACAGCTTGGATGTGCTTCTCTATGACTTTTTCTTGCAGGCCTTCTGGGAAAAGGTGGAGAAGTATGGCGCTGAGAGGCTTCAGAGGGATGTGGGAGTTCTACGGCGTGCGGTGGAGAGTCTTGAGAAGAGGTGTCTGTCAAGGCAAGGGGTGTTTCCCATGGAGCTGGACGATCTGATTCGACCTAGGCAGTCTGACTCTGCCACCATCCTGGGATATGAACTGCGGCGAAACCTCACTGCCCCAGAGCAGGAGATCTGTGTGCGGCTAGTACTGCCTGAACTCCAGTACCACTCCTACCTGTACTTCCAGCAGTACAGCCGTGACATCCGGTCTATTCCCACAAATTAACCTGCATGCATTTCTTGGCATAAAGATGCCTTTAGATACTCTTTGTCTGATCTACCCACATTCCTTTAATGCAATACATACAGCAAGAAAAAGTATATACTATTACATATTTTTAGAATATATTTTCTGTAATTATATAGGCCTATCACAGAAATTACATGTCTTTTCTTTTTACTCCATAAGTCACATAACACAACAGGATCATACAACCTGAAATGTGAATGGTTTTAATTTGGCACATAGTTTCCTGGACTAGCTTCTGTGATTGGCCAGCTGATGGTTTCCCACACAGCAGGTGTGGGCTGTAAGCCACTATGTGTGTCTGGGTATATTGGTATTGCTCTGAAGCACTCCCCATCACAACCCACACAGAGGGCAGCCTCCTAACCAGTAATTCCAAAAAGTGCAGGTCAAGGCTTTACCAAGACGAGCAGGAGTGCATCCAAGAAACACATATTTTATAAAAAAAAAAATGGTCACACAATAAAGCTAATTCTCTGATCAATTACTCTTTCGTCTGTCAGCTTTACAATCCCCGCCCCTGGTACCTTTACAATGTTCATGTAACAGAAATAGAACTATTATTTTTAATTTTTCTATTCGTTCAGCTCAATTTGAGAAATCTCTGAAACACAGCACAAAATTTTGTTTGGCACGTTAAAGCAAGAGTTGCAAAAATTAACGTGTATCAAATGTTCATAAAGCTATTTATGAATCCTAAAATCTTAAGTGGCACAATACCGGGGTGACTGACGTGTGAATATGGAGAAATGACACAGGTTTCTGTCATTTTATCCGATTTTTATTACATTTTACTGCACATAGTGAACTCTCTGTATCGTATTCACAATAAGCACAATAACAGTGCCATGAAAACATACAAGCGTAAAATGATTCTACTGAGACAGCCGGTGGGACTACGTCACCCACAGCACGCAAAAATGTAGACGGAAAACCAGAAATGGCATTCTTTCACCAGCACTGCAGCAATAGATAATACAGTGTGAAAATGCCCCAGACTTCATAAAGATAAATACATGAACGTGTCAGATAAAGTGCATTTAAAACTTTTTAAAATAAAAAACCGACGCACATCACAATTATGAGGCTTCGAGCTGCTTAGAAATGTGAGCTACACAGTTTTAGCGGTAAAGTGAAGCATTTCGTCCCTCTCCACAGGACAGTCTATTACCTGCTCTACTCAGGACAACCACAGTTTCAGTTCACCAATATCACACTAATATTCATGACCCATCGATAAAAAATAAATAATAATTAAATCTATTTTTACAGCATTAAAATGCTTTTTTAAATCTGTGAAATTGCTGCCTTATGAAAATAACAAAACTAAAAGTAGCTCTGAGAAATCATGAAATAAACACACAAAAAGAAACACACTAACTTGCTTTGAGCACGAGTTTCCAGCTCTTGACTCTTGCTTTGTGTGATGCAGTAATGACAGGTCTATTGAAAAGACACGCTTTGTTTTAAAGGGCGTTATTTACCACTAGAGGGCAGTAAGTCATAGATAAGCAACGGAAAAGGCCAACATTTACCACAGGAAAAATAACCTGAAGCTAACTAGTCAAAAGACCTTTGCATATTATTACGCATATTGTAAACAGCACTTGACTAAAACACTGACACTAAATTTCAGACATCTCATATATGGAAAGTATTTTGCATACAACTGAGGACAAAAAACAGTTTTAAGCCAGTCAGTATTTTTTTTTGTTTTTTTGCACACAACGGTTAGAGCGAATTCTAATAACAAAGCCATGTGAGATCATGTTCTTTTACAGAAATATTTTTGGTGCTAGTCCTGGCAAAGATATTCACGTGTTCACCTTTCGTAGAATTTCAAGTAACTCCATTTCAAAACCTATAGACTTTCAACGCTTTCATTGTATAGATAGTTCATTATACAGAGATTCATAGTGATTCATTACTGTAACATTCACAAAGGAGAAAGGGGTCGACATTCCCCTTCTGTAACCTCCACTGTAACCTCCATCAAACCACATTCTTTATTTGCACAAATCCAGATTTAGCCCTTGGAGACACACGGTCACTCAAATTCTGGAGTTAAAATGTCTCACATCTACAGAAAAGTCTGAAGTGAATCACACACCAGAACAAAACTCTACAAAGGTCAAATACTTTATTAACAGCTTTGAGTCAATCTTTTTAAAAACTCTATGCAGATATCACGCTACTATCCCTGCCATTTCTGTCGTCTGCTTTGAACTTTGGAATTAGGAATAGTTATGTGGTATTTCTTTTTTCTAAAGAAAACATAGCAGATTAAGCCAAAATGCCTGATATGTAAGGTAGTGATTAATTACCCACTGCATGACTGAGTTCAGTTCACTTCACCAGCTCAGTTAAACCAACATGTCCACAGGATGTGGCCTCCTAGGGCCCTAGTACAAGCCCAGCCCTGTAAGCACACTAACATACCACTAGGCAACACCACTGCAACACTGCCCTGCCTGCTATATGAACTGTGACCTTCAGCCAGACAAAAGCGACAGGCAGAAGTCACATGGGAAGCTTTCTGCCAATCAGATTCCGCCTCTCAAAAATGGGTCTCTCCCTAGTTCCACAGACGCTTCAATTCTCTGCTAGAATTCGGCTATAACTAGAAGCAGAAATGGAAGTTTTTGCCGCAAACCTGCAGCTTTCATGTTTGTCTGCATCATAGGTCTAAGTAACGATGTGATTGACGCAGTATTAAGAAGCACCTTGACAGTTGGGTTTTGGCTACTTGTTTTGATATACATTTATTTACACTTTGCAATTTATTGTTAAGTTGCATTTTTTCTCCTTGATTGGAATGTTTAAGGGCTTGAAATTGTGCTGTGTTCTTTGATTGGTTCTCAGTAAACCCTGCCCTTGACCTCGCCCTCAAAGCCCCTGGCCAATCCGCTGGCACTCACAGGTGCAGTCTGGAGGAGCGGTGGTCAGTGTTGGAGACGCTGAGCGGCACCACCAGAGCCCGCCATCGCCACGGGATCAGCCGGCAGACCCTCAGAGGAATCCCCTGCCTTATATGCAGGGCTGGCCCTGCTCCTGCCTACCGCCTTAGGGCTGCCTTTTCCCAGAGCTGCCTCCTGAGTGCCAGGCTCCAGCACAGTTTTTACAATGCTGGTTGTGTGGGTTGCAGAGCTAGCCTTGGCACAGGGGGAGACAGGCTGGCAGGGGCAGGAAGACATATTGCACTCTTCTGCCACCTCAAGGAGACTCTTGTCCTCTGGAACTAGGCCTGAGCCCTTGTCCATGTTCAGCTTGGCTGATGCCAGTGCAGGAGATGAGCCTGGAGCTGCAGCTGGACCAGAGGCCACAAGGGTGGCGCTTTTAACCCTGGTTTCTGCATCAGAGTGACTGATATGTAGGTTTTCATTTTTTGTCTCTGCCAGTCCGGTTTCAGCCCTGTCCGTTGTGGAGACCGGCCCTGTCGTGTCTAACTTGCTACAGTCACCAGGACCCCCTTTCCTGGCCGTGTCCCCCTGCAGGCTGGACCCTGTGTGCTCTGTTAATTTGCCAGCCCCCTGCTTCATCTCTTTTTGCTCCTCCGTCTTTCCCGCCTTGCAGGTTTGGAGGGTCTCTTGCAGCCAGTCCCATTGCTTGTGGTCTAAGATGGCCACACTCTGGACCAGGCCAGGTGCCACAAGCTTCTCTGAGGTGTTTGAGACTGGTAGGTTCAGGTCCACAGGCTTACTGACAGGGGTTGGTCTCTGATCCACCACTAGGGGGAGCACTGTTTGGCCAGTCAGGGACTCCGATGTAACTGGGGGCATACAGCCAGGCTGGGCCTGGGCAAGCTGGACCCCCTCAGTGAGTTTTTCCGGCTCTGTCTTGGTGTGCCCCTCCTCTGGTTCTTTTCTCAATCTCTCCATCTCTGCCAGCAGGACTTCATGGCTCAGAGGTGACTCCTGCCTCCCTAATTTCCGCATAGGCTTGGGAGGGGCCTTCTGGGTGGTGGGCCCTGGGGTGGAGATGGCAGGACCCTCAGTCTCCGTCTCCAACAGGCTCTGCAGGGGCAGTTCGCTGTGAAAGGGCTCCTTGCGGTGCTCCGGGTGAAGGGACTCCAGGCCGTGCTTGCGCCCGCTCATTCCAGTAGCCACGCCCATTCCAGCGACTCCACCCACTTTCTTGTCCTGGGAACAGGGGAAGGGCGGGGCCACTTTCTCTGCAGATTGAACACGCTTCAGCAGTGGGGAGCGGGGAGGCTCAGCACTCCTGGGCCGCGGACGGACCACCGGAGGCGAGGAGTGCAGCTTGGCCGGGAAGGCCTGCGTAGTGTTGGAGCTGCCCACTAAGTGCCCGGGCAGTGGCGGTGGCGGCGAGCAGGCCGTGGGCGAGGGCGTGTGCGCCAGCGGCGACAGTGGGATATTGCCGGCGGACTTGCAGCGGGCCGAGCGGTACTGCCGGTGTAGCTTGGGCGACAGGCCGTGCAGCGAGCTAGGCCGCGCGTGCTGGGACGCCGCCGGAGAGTTGGGCGTGCTGGAGGACGGGGAGCTGCTTTGGGAGGAGGTGCCTAGGAGGAGGAGGGAGACGAGGGGGGGGGGGGGGTGAAGGAGGCCACTCTGTATTGCTTTTAATGGCAAACAGGTATTTTGTGGAAAACTGTCTCAACTTGTGGGTCGTCATTAAAAACTGTTACTGCAATATGCTGCATTTAATATCCATCCATTCATCCATCCATCCATCCAAGTGTAACCACTTGTCCTGTGCAGGGTTGTGGGGGTTTAATGTCCTAGAAGCTACAGGCGTAAGGCAGAAAATAACCCAGGAGGGGGTGCCAACCCATAGCAGGGCACACGCACACATTCACACCAAAACACAGCACTAAAGAGAACAGTAAAGGGAAATGTGTGACCAATCACGTGCTGAGGGCCTGAGGCAGAGGGGGGCGGCCTCACCTAGGTAAGCAGAGTCAGGGGTGGAGCGGAAGCTCTGAGTGGGCGAGCGGGCAGACAGGCCATGCGTGGGCGAGCCGGGGAGGCTGTCACTGGAGGACAAGGAGCGATTGAGGGAAGACAGACTGTGGCTGGTGTGCAGCAGGTTGGCCTGCTTGGTAATCTTCCGGAACAGAGAGCTGCGCTTCTTACTGTGGCGAGAAAGAGGAGGGCGATGGAGCAGGCGGATGAAGATCAGACTGACTGAAAGGAGCACGGAAGGGATCTGCTGTCGCAGCTGGCTCACCTCTCCTGCCCCTCCTTGGACGTGGCTCTCTTGCTGCATCGCGCCATCTTGGACTTGTAGCTGGATCTGCGGGCAGGTCCTATCTTGATGGAGGTGTTCTCAAAGGGTGTGGTGGTGACCATCACCTTGTTTCCGCTCTGAGGAAGGAGAAGTGGCACTTACTACAGGCTTGAACAGCTGAGCTCACTTAAAAAAAAGCCCTACCCTTCTCTACCTTCAAAATGAGCTCCACGACTTCTGTGTGGACCAATCCGTGGACTGACTCGCCATTCACGTGTGTGATGAGGTCACCGGCACAGAGGCCTGCCTCCTGGGCGGGACCACCGTCTTCAACATGCTGTGATTGGGCAAGAAGACTCCTCCTCATTGTCGGCTCAGACAAAATGGACACGCATGCGCTACTCAAAGACCAGAGTAGTACAGGTTACTTTAGAACTGCTTTATTAAGTAGGGTGACCCACTGGACAGTGCTACTGGTAAGCAGAGGGCTAAAGAAGCGTGAACAAAGGAGGACCTAAAGATGGGGTGATGAGCCACAGATGGCGAGGTAGAGGACTGCACTTCACAGACACACATGCCGGGTAAACATATCTGTAAGGGGACCGCTCATTCATTTCTATGGGGAAAATGCTAATGCTAACTATGACTACCGTAACCCCCACCCAGCCATAACCATAAGTAACTGAGCAAAATGCAATAGTTTTTGCATTTTTTGTTTTTTTATTGCAGTCATAGATTTTTATTATATTGAGTTTTCCCTTATGGGGACCAGGAAAACAAACTAGTATTCATCACGTTGTGGGGACATTGTGTCCCCAAAAGGTAATGTATACTTGCTCTTCCACACACACACACACTGCTTTCTAAGCTCTATATTTTTAGTATTCCTGGTGGCGGCAGAACAGCCAGTTCACCTTGGACCCCCCAGGATTTTCCCTTCTATATAAAAATATGGAGTTTTGTTTTCCTGTTATCTGGCTCCAGAATAAATGACTACTGTTTACTATTGTTATCCTAAAGTGTTCCATGTCAGTGACGCTGTCTTTTAGCCCTTTACATGCTATTAAGGGGCAACGTGTGGCTCAGTGGGCTAAGCCTGTTGCTGTTTCAAACCGACGGCTACCCTTTCCAGACAGCTTACTCTACAAAAAAGAACAAGTTGAGGGAGGCGTAAAGACAATTAAAGTATCAATTATTATTATCCAAGGGAAACTTTGCTGGGTACGGCACTATACATAAATAGATTAAACTAAATTCATTTATTCTTTGTAAATGGGGAATTAAATAATCCAAACAATGGCTTTAAATCAACTAGTGCTAAAACAAATACCTGCAGAACCTGCACACTGGTGCACTGCATATATTGTGTCAAAAGCCACCTATACTTTTTATGGGTCATAGAGCAGGTCAGCCAGCACCCATCTAGCAGCTGAGATTAAGGGTCCAGTGCTGATACTCTGCCAGCTGGGGGACTTTCTGTACACGGCCACAGATCTGTAAAGCGCAGAGCAACATCCTGCCTATTTTGTGCCGGTGTCCCAGCATTAATGTAAACGCAGAGGTGTATCTGCGATTCAGCCCCCGAGGCGGCCCGACTCTCACCCAGACCATGTGGTGCACACTGTAGACGTCGCTGTCGCCCATGTAGACGCGGATGGCGCGCAGCGTGAAGCCGTACTTCTTGCCCGAGCGGTGGATGGTGATGGGTGAGCGTGGTGCGCTGACTGCGGGGCAGCAGTCACGGCTGGGTGAGGAGTCCCGTGACGACGGGTTGGAGGAGAGTGAGCGAGGGGACATGGGACTGGCCAGGGGGGATGTTCCATGTGGCTCCACTGAGGGTGTGAAGGAAGTATGGGACAAATAAACAACAATCACAAAATTCAGGCAAACGGGCTGGGCTACCAGCCGCATCATTTTCTGTGTGCCTGTGTCTGTAAGGCCCCCTGGGAGCCTGACTTCGTGTATGGGCCCTACCTGAGGGGATGATGACGGACAGGGCTGTCGCCGAGGCTGACTTGATAACCTTGCCCCCGGGCCGCTGGCCCTGCCTCTCGCTATCTCCCAGCAGCGGCTGCCGCGTATGACGCAGGACAAGTTCCCTGTGGGCCCCCACAGCTGCAGCAGCGACTGCTGGACCTGCCGATTCTCCAGCTGTCCTCATAATGTCTAGAAAACCAGGAGGCCAAGGATAATAAAACAGGCATAACATAAAACTTTCATTATCTTTCTTGAACCCTAGCAAAAGGCTAATTGTCTCACTTGCATTGTAATTTATACTTTATTTATACAGCTACTATTTGATTTTCCTCTTCCTCCCCAGAGCTCTCACCTCCCACGGCACCCCCAACGTCCTCCTTTAGAGGGACACTCTGTTCAGCCTGAGCGGTGGAGGGGGCCACTACCCCCTCAAAGGATTTTCCCCTGGTCTTAACTGGATGCTGGCGAGGATGTTGCTCAGAGTCGCCCTCCAGTGGTGAACATAGGCGGTGCGTGTCCATGAGGGCCGAGAAGCGGCGGCGGGCACCAAGCGGAGGGCTGGAGTCAACCTCCATGTAGGACAGCTCAGAGCAGGACAGGCGCTTCCTGATAATCAAGAAGGACACAAGTGTTACAGGACATCATGCATACAATAAACCGCATATACATACATATGAAAAACGGTCTCTGTAATGCTAACCAAGATAAGTGATTGGAAGATGGTTAGATAAATGGGTATCTATAATGGTAATAACAGCAGCAACAACATATGTTAATTGCAACATTTGCACAACTTTGATTGTTTCCTATCACCTTCTGTTGCCAAATCTTCAATTTCTCAGATGACTCAGAAGCAGTGATGGCCAAATAAAGCTTCATGAACCACTTTCCATATTTTTGATTCCCATTAGATGGCACTCTTGGTCTGAGTTGTGGCATGAATTGAGTCATTTTCTGAATAGAGAGCACTATATAGTGGTGTCAGAAGACACAGCAATTGGTTCATGAAGCTTCATTTAGCAAAATCACTACTTAGAAGCACCACGACAGTGATTTACAATATCTTCTGTCGTCTGCCTGAAGGCAAAGGCATCCCCTAAGGCCCGTAGGTCATATCACCGATCACCCTGTACTAGATAAGTGCTTGGAAGATGGATGGATGGATGTATAGGTAATAGGGTAACACTTTACTTGAGAGGGCACAAATACTTAGTACTAACTCAGTACTGAACTACAAATCACGAACAAATATAGTAGGTACTTGATAAAAGATGCGTCACAATCCATTAATGATGAACAAGATCAGTATTTTACTTGTGTTATTCATGACTTGTTCCTTCAGTAATTCATAAATTTTACAGAATTAACAGATATAGTAACAAATATAGTAACTGCTTGAGATAAAAGATGTCCCGATTTAATAATGACGAATAAACATGAGATCAGTATGTAACTAATACTTAGTTTGTGATTAATTAATACACAAGTAATGGCATAGTATTATATTTGTGCCCCCTCAAGTAAAGTGTTACTGATGATAGGTCATGTCCTCGGAGGCCTTCAAGGGGGAGCCAATAGGAGTATGGGCACCATGTGTTGCCATGGGGACGTCATACTCACATGTCAGGAGAGCCCACCCTCCAGCTGCGGTCACGCAGCCCCAGGGCACTCAGGCTGCCCAGACTCTCCCTCTTGGGCCGCCGGTCCTCCTGGGGGCCCTTGCGTTCCCGCCTGGTCACCGTGGGCAGCTTTGGCTCCAGCTGTGACAGATGCTCCATGCTGCTGTACACCTGTGTGCCCCAGACATATATTTACATGGTCACTATGGCCCCTTTTGAAGAACACGCACCCGTGGTTCTTGTACTGCTAGCTACCTTCTACCCACAATCCTCTGGTCCTCATTCATAGTCTTTCTTCCCAAGTGTTAACTTATTTAGCTATTTTCTCTGAAGTCCACGGGGCTTTTCCTCATTCTGAATTTGACTCGCTGCCTGCGAGTAGATAGATAGATGGATAGATAGATAGATAGATAGATAGACAGATGGATGGATGGATGGATGGATGGATGGATGGATGGATGGATGGATATTATAGCACAGTATTAGAAATAAGGTGACGTGATTGGTTACTGTTATGGTTGAGAAAAAAACTAGGGTTTTTTGGGGGGCAGTTTTGTGTTTTTTGGGGGGAACCAAGTGATGCATAACGATGTTTTGATAGCTGTGTGTAAACTATGATCAGCATAATGTTCTCCATGTCCTTCATATTTCTCCAGGGCCTGATAGTTATCAATGTCCCAGACAGTCCAAAGAGAAACATGTGAAGGGATTCAGTGAGCCTATGTGCAGAGGCTGAGCAGGCTGACCTTGCTGAACCGGGGGGAGCAGGACGAAAACTGTCGGATCTCCACTGGCTCATCATCGTTGGTGTCGTCCTCATCATACGAGTTGATGTGGTGGTACCGTTCCGACCGCGCTGGTCGTGAGAATGTCAGGGGGGAAAAATGTTGAGCAAAAAGCAACAAGGAAAATGAGAAATTTGAATCTAGAAAGAATATGGCTAACCACTAATTAAGCCTTTTATTGTTTGCTCTTCTGAACAGCTTCAGCATGTGTGACACATCCTGGTTTCTAGGGGGTGCTGAAAGGGAGTACTCACAGTCAAAGTAGCTGGTGTCCTCCTCTGATTCTAAGTGAGGAATGAACTCTGCCTTCTGTCTTAGCAGACTGTTCCAGTTCAACTCAGAGAAGAATGAATGCTGCTTCACTTCAGCAGCGCCAGCTAGTGACAGAAGAGGCAAATCTCTTTTGTAGCAAGTAGCATTTTTCTGGGGAAATTTCCCAATAGGATGAAGAGCTTGCAAAAGCTTGGCTCACCTGTGCCCAACCGAATCAATGGGTTGGTCTGCAGAAGAGCTGAAATGAGGCTTTGGGCTTCAGCAGGAAGTGCCTCCTCCTCCTCAGGCCAGGCAATGGCATCTGAGCACAAGGACAGACATGGAGAGGAGCAGCAATGCGGAGGATGATGAGAAATGAAAGAACCACCAGTTGAGTTACGGGATGATATCAGTTATTGATGAGAACTATATTGATTGTGGGACTGGTAGAGGTTTGGATAATAACGAGGAATGACATCACAATGAGAAATGACATCACACGCTGAATCCCAATTCTATTTTCTACCCCTTCCCCTTGTCCCTTTAAACGAAGTGGTAAGGAGAAGGGTTTAAATATTTCCCCTAGGAAATGGGACACCACTACAACAGTGTTATACGTCATCATACGTTGTCGCTCGTTCCTAATGTTACGTCAGAGGACATGCGCCGATGTTTATCACACATTC
>JABFDZ020000049.1:2676357-2687044 GCA_019775955.2 Pollimyrus isidori
ATCAGTGTTTTGAATCTGATGCGGGCAGCCATAGGAAGCCAGTGTAGGGAGCGCAGCAAAGGAGTGGTGTGGGAGAAGTAGCCAGTGCACATGCCACAGAGCAGCACACGTGGACAGGACTGCATAGCCCCCACCAGAGATATGTTCCCCCGCCACCTCCATGGAGGACTGCTGCCAATTATGTTTCTGTGCTGCAGAACCCTTAGTTGAAGACCAGAGATCAGAGTCGCAGGAGTCACGGGTGTGCTCACAGCAGGCCGAGATCGTTACCACGGCAGCATGGGGCCCAGGGGGCCGAGATGCTCACTGCAGCGGCGGGGGATTCTTTAAGGGACTGTCTCGAAATAAACCATGAAAGGGGCTCAGCTGGTTTTCATGTGTAGATGGGAGGGAGTTCATTAAACGGGGGCAGATGGCTGGGCTGAAAAGGAACCATCGGCAGATAATAACTGCACATCTAATTGGACGCACAGACACAAACAAACATATTAAAAAAGCAATCCCTAAAGTAAGGGCTTTTCCCATTGCGTCAGAATGAAATAGCCAGTTGGTGTTCAGCCTGGAGTTGGTTAGGTGCTTTGGAGCTGGCTGTGATTGGCTGTGTGCGAGATCAACAAAGAACATGTAAACTCTCAAGGACAGGTGAGCCCTGCAGAGGAAATGCGTCACCTGCTTGTCCAGGAACTCGCGGGTGTCCTTCTCGATGTGCTCCTCGTACAGGTTGGTGGTCAGGTTCATCAGACCGATCTTGGACAGGCCAAAGTCTGTGAGCTTAATGTGGCCCATAGCTGTGATCAGCAGGCTAGGGAGGGGAAAGCAGATACTTTCATCTGATGCCAGTCCTCTCTGGCAGACAGAGCCATCACGTTTATTGCTTATTACAGATCAGGGAAAACATGTTTTCACCGCGAAGCTGTACTGGAGAAGTTGCCAGTTTTTTGATGGACAGATGAGATGTTGGAGTGGCTCATTCCATGAATCACACATTTTTATTAAAATATCCAAAAGATTATAATTACATAATAAAGCAAATTTGTTTGGAATTCCTCACCACTTCCCTTTCATCTGTCCATCTTTTCCCACTTATCCACCACAGACCACAGGGAGTCTGGAGCCTATCCCAGGCACCAGGCAGGGGAACATCCTGGATGGGGTGTGTATGGATGTGTCATCTGCCAATTTTAGACATTCTAATTCCCTAACAGGGAAGTCTTACTTGTCTGGCTTGAGGTCGCGATGCACTATGCCATAGTTGTGAATGTACTCCAGTGCCAGGACGGTCTCAGCGAAGTACATGCGTGCCATCTCCACGGGCAGGGCGCCAATGTTCTTCAGCAGAGTGGCACAGTCTCCCCCTGGCCGAGCACAATCACATGTCAGCGTGGAGAAGCCTCGTGTCCCAGTCTCCTTTTTAGCATGTTAATCAACAGCTATGCTTTCTGCAGAAGTACTGAACTAAGATACGCTGATTAAAAATAGGATATGAAGCTGATTAAATACCACTCCCCTCTGCTTCAGACATTAAGAAAAACACTGCTAGCTGATTATATAACCCAACTTTAATAGGGGTTCCCCTTCCGCACAAGCCTAGGCCCTTCTCCTGCATGGATTATTATTGGAAGACCCACCTATATAAACTGAAACCCCACCCTAAATAATATGTTTCAGCCAGAAGCTCCTCCTACACAAGGCAAAGCTCCACCCCCAACAGCTCGCCTGCGCCTCACCAGTGCCATATAACTCACCCTCCACATACTCCATGACCATGCAGAGGTGGCGGCGTGTCTCAAAGGAGCAGAACATGCCAACCACAAACGGGTTCTCCGCAAAGGTCAGGATGTCCCTCTCCACGAAGGCCTGTTGGATCTGGTTCCTCAGGATCAGATTTTGCTTGTTGATCTTCTTCATGGCGAAGCGCTGCCGTGTCTCCAGGTGTCGGACTAGGTACACCGCACTAAGCAACAAGAAGAGTGGAGGTGGAGAGGTACTGGTTGTAGAGATGTTGATGAACCCTGGAGTGGTATGATATTAGACTACTTTAGATCAATGGACCGGGGTCTCCAACTTTGGTCCTGGAGCGCTACTATCCAGTAGGTTTTCTATCTTACTTGGCTTCTGATGAACCACACCTGGCCCTGGTATTTACCTGAGAACAGGTGTGGCTCATCAGAAGCCAGATAGGATTGAAAATCGACTAGCTCTCCAGGACCAAAGCTAGAGACCCCTGGAATGGACCAACCATTAAATTATACACCATCAATCACCTAGAGCACAAGTGGACAAGTCAATGAGTAACGTTATGACAGGTTCACATTTCCACTTTGAGTGGATGAAGAACTCATGGATGTGAGGCAGGAGACATGGCCATTGGTCTGTAGTCAGTCAATCCACTTACCCATAGGCGCCGTGGCTGATCAGTTTGATATTCTGGAAGTCGCTTTCACTGGGTGGCTTAACAGCCTTCAACTTGCCCTGGAGGGATACGCCAGGCAACATTAGTGACCAAGAGGACGCTGATTATAATGCACAGATGGCAGCCTGCCTCCAAGAGGCCCCATGAGAGAGAGACATATCTCGAATCTGCCAGCCGCCTTGACAGCCTCACCAACCCTATTCCTACAAGCTCATAAGATGGTAAAAGCCTTATGGATCTAATTGGTAGGATTAATCACGTCTTGTTCCCATGCTGATTAGTGTCGGATCAATGCAGGGGCAAGCGAGCAAGCAGATGGACCCTGGCAGCTGGACCTTCAGGCAACTGGGCCTTCAGGCAACTGGGCCATCAGGCAACTGGGCCTTCAGGCAGCTGTGCCTCCCTCAACTTCCAAAAATAAAGAGGTCTCACCTCGGAGTCTTCTGTCTCCGGGGTGTGGGACCCCGCACTGTTGCAGCTTTCAAGGTGAACCATCTCTGGAAGCCAGAAACACAGGAAGTGGGTATGAGTCTCAGGGGACCCAAGATAATAGAGGCAATGTGGCGTGGTGATGAGATCCCCCCTCCTCTTCTCATAGCATTTCCCTCTCATATACTGCCTCTATAGCTATCCTATTACAGGTTACTCGGGTATCATTTTGCGCTCAAGGGAATTTTACTTGCACAAAAATGTTCTGAGGGCAGAATGAAAAATGATTGGTTATCTCTCTGAACCAATCACATTGTAGAGGAAGCGGGTCCAAGCAACTACATGAGGTGGGACCAAGTAATCAGATGCCTTGGTTCCACTTCGTTTTGTTGCTTGGAACCACTTCCGCTATAGTCTGATGGGTTATCTCTCTGAACCAATCATTTTTCATTTTGCCCTCAGATCATTTTTGTGTAAGTATAAGTCCCACAAGCCTTTTTTGGCCCCACTGCTGGTCCCATCTCTATCCTTTTGACCATCCTGCCCTCACCCTCCAGGGGGTCCCTGGTAAGCCCAAGCTGGCTAATTATGTAGCGGGGGATGTCCGTCTTCATCAGGTGACCCTCTTTGGCATGATCTTCTGCAGCTTCCAGGAGGTGGTAGAACTCCTCGGGATTGAACTCCTGCCAGGGAGGCCATATAGGACATGACTCCCCACATTGCAGAATCAAACAAACAGCCCCTTTTCATCAGTCTTTAATATAAATTTAGTCAAATGTTTTATCTGCTTCATACAACCCAAACACAACAGATGGTTTAATTTTAAGGGCCTTTTTGCAATTCTTGAAGAGCCATATGTTCATAGGTCAAGATCAGTGGCCTATAAACAAGACTGCTAGGTGCAGGAAGTTTGGTGTAGCTTGACGTGAGCTTGACTACATTGGACAGAGACTGAGATGGAATAGGTAACCTTCAACCGGCCTCTGTCTGACTCAAGCATTACCTGCCATTCACAGCAGCCAGATGTCAATACAGTGGATGTTACAGGCCTAGCACAGTCCTTAGGCCTTTCCTAATCATCTAGTGCAGTGTTCCCCAATCCGATAGACTAGTGTTTCCCAACCTGTTCCTCGATAACCCACAGTCGTTCCGTGTTTTTGCTCCCTCTGAGCTCCAGTAGGGAGCAAAAATGTCTGTGGGTCCCCAAGGACTGGATTGAAAAACACTGGTCTAATGGCCAGTCCTACATGCCTTAAGTGACACACACCAAGGAAGTTGAGGATATAGGGAAAAAAAAATATTGCTTTCTAAAAAAAACTTCAGCTTGAAGGGATGGACAATTATCTCTTTGGTAAATGAATGTCTTGATTTAATGATCTGCTTAAAGTACTATATTTTCTTGAAGAAAGAAAGAACTAGGGATCTTAATGATTAGAGTCAAACCTACCAGGCAATCGAGGAGTCTGGCGGGGCGAGAGATGATGATGAGGAGTTTCTTCACCAGCTCTGTGACAAATGTCAGTTCTGAGCTCTCAGAGCGTTCATACGCCTGCCGGGGAGGGGCATAAACAGAGAGCGGGAGAATAACTATTTTTTAGCATTCAGTGTAGACACGGAGAAGCGATCTGTTGTAGCCGAAGACTCACGTCCTGCAGCAGCCTCTCCAGGCTCTCCTGCAGGTCGATGAAGTAGATGCTGGTGATGAGGGCACCACGTGCCTTGGCCAGGCAGTCGCGGGACAGCTCCACAATCTGGTGGTGGATGAAGCTGAGCACCCCATCAGCCAGGGGCAGCACGTTCTCCGGGGAGTAGGCCTGGATGAAGTCGGCTAAGCGCTCCTCCATTTGTGCTGTGGCCTAAGGCAGGTAAGCGTGTGGACAGACAGAGAGGCGGACAGACAGAAAAAGGCAGCAATGCAGACTGTCAGATCTAAATGGACAGGAGATCGACATGCTGTATGTTCATATGCCAAATTGCTCTCCATCTTCTGTCCAGACTGCATAACCTACCACAAAAAAATGGCCAACAATCAGTGTCCTATAACCAGCTTGTTGCCTGGTGCACTGAATGAATCTGACTCAGGCAGAATTGAGACTCACTCCACCACTAATGCCTGACTGCAATGTCTGGTGGTGTGAGAGCCGCGTCCGTGCATGTCCGTGCGTGGGTGCTCGTGTGTGGGCGTGTTTGTGTGTGTGTGCATGCGTGCGTACACACATGCAGAGGTAGCGTCTCACTTTAGGGAAGCGGTCCTTGTAGACGTGGTTCATCATCACAATCTCATTGTCAAAGCAGGAGGGTGATCGACCAGGGCTGGTGTGGGGAAAGGTAAAGGAGGACTTTGACCTGTGAACTTTGCTGTTGACCAATCCTTCTGTTTTACAGTGCATTTCTGAAGAACCCCTCTTCTTCGTCATCATCATCATCATCATGCATGTGTATGGAGGACGGGCGGTCCCACCTGAGGCTACGAGACCGGGGTCTGACGTGGGGAGAGCGGCGACCCCCGGGGTCGTCCGTGATGCTCTCCGTGCTGCCGAAGTGCTTCGACAGGAAGTGCAGCTCGTCCATGGTGGGCTGGAAAGGAAGCTGGTGCAGCCGCTCCTGGGAAGAGCTGGAGGACTGGGGGGGAGGGGGTTACGGCAGGGAATGAGAAAAGGAAATGGGTAAAGGGAGAGATTAGAGCAATAAAACACACTGAGCCAATGAGCCCTGAAGGATGACATCATCACCGCAACCCAACCTTCACCAATGGGAGCAAAACATAATGAGCCAACCGCAAGTTCTTTGCAACTCATGTTAATATGAGACAGGAGTTTGGGGTCTCTCTGCATGCTGCTCTCCCTTATATGATCTCTCCTTCGCCAGGCATTACTGAGCCACCCATGTGGTCTCTCGTGGTCTTTAATTATCTCTCCATCTTAGGTTACACTCTACTTTTGAACCCCAGCCTCCCTAAAACCTAGTTGTACGGCCCATAAACGTGGCCATATTATTTAAGGGAGGGATACAGGAAAGTATGCAGAGTGGGTGGTCATTAATGTGGCCCAAACAGGTCTTTGCTCATCCAAACTGTTCTGTACCTAGCAAAATCATTTCTTGTACACGCAGTTATACTCTCACCTATACTAATTTTATTTCGCAGATGTTTTTTGAGAAGGCTGGATCATCCAGTTGCTGGAGCATTTTCTGGTGCAGGGCCTTGTTCAGGGGCCCAATATAATGTAATCACTCTGCTGGATTTGAACCAGCAACATTCCGATCACAGCTATCATAACCCACTGAGCCACACATCACCACCTCAAATGGTGTTTGGTTCACTGTTCAGGGCTAGAATCAGCCTCATTAAAATGATGACAGTTACCCATGTGTGACTGCAGCATTAGGGTATATATTGGCACTTCTCCACTGACATATAGGATCCAACCTGTACTCAAGCCGTACCACGAAGAGAGACTAGCTACAGCGCGGTTCCAGATCTCTTTGGTTTTCCATCCCAGGAGGCTCGCTAAAGGTGCTGCCGGGTTTGGCGACCAACAAAATTGAAGAGGTGCTTATTTACTGTGCATACCACGTACATCACGATTTACTACAATACTACTAGTAATGAATAATATACAGAATACACCCTTTTTCCTTCAGATAATCTATGCATATCGACACAGATCACTGTTATCTCCATGAATTTTGACCAATCAGATGGTGGTACTGCAATCAGCTCGGTTTGGCCACACTTTCAGCCCGGTTTAAGCACGGTACGGCTCGGGTCCAGCTTGTATACAATGGAAAACTGCTGGATTGCAGTCTGGCTCGGGTCCAGCTCGGTTTTTGGTAGCAGTGGAAAAGCGCCACATAAGTGTGTTTGCACTCTGCATGGACATGGCCTGCTGTGGCCTTTCGGGGCCCGAGTGAGGGGCAGCGGCCCCTGGGATGGTCCACAGCCCATACCGTCGAGCTGGGGGTGTTGGTTCCATATCCCGAGGAGGGCAGGGAGGCCAGAGACCATCGCCTGCCATCCGCCCTGAGGAGGGGGAGGAGGAGCAAAGGACACATCAGACTCGGGCGGGTGACCTCAATCTGGTTATTAACGAGGTCTGGAAGGAGTGCCGATGTTACCTCCTGGAGGAGGCGAAGGAGAAGTGAGCGGGGTTGCTGGGGGTGAAGGTCCGAGGGCTATCCAGCGGACTGCTTCCTGCAAATGACACACATGGGTAGGCGGGGAATAGTGAGGGATGGACGGAACGGGCATCCAATCATGAGAAAGGCTGCACACCTGTACCTACCAAGATGTCCTGGGAGTGGTGAGTGTGGGCGGGGCAGAGTGGGCGACGTGCTTGTCAGGATCAGACTCTTCCTGTTACTGGCTCTGCAGCTGAGGGCACAGCGAGATGGAGGGTGTTAATGCGACGTGCAAATGAAGGGCTTCTCCATACAAAGCCCCCAAAATAACCACGAAACTACAGCCACCATAAGCTGTTTAACCAGAGCAGAATGGAATGCAGGTGCATATTAACAGGGATCCTCAAACTGCTCATGCGCAGGGCCAAACATGTCCATGGCAAGACTCATCCATGTCTGTGGCAAAACGATGTGATTGAGAAGAAAAACTACATAGGTTATGGTTTTGAGTTTATGCTAATGTGTGTGTGTGTGTGTGTGTGTGTGTGTGTGTACGTTTCCTGGCCTTGATGTCCCCGTGAGCTTTGCTGTGGGTCTCAGTGTAGCTCATCCGAGAAACTGCAGCAACGACGACTTTCAATTTCCGCTGCAGCGGACCCTAGCTTGCTCCTTGCTGGACAAGGCAGTCAGGGTGAGGGGCAAAGTGAAAAGCAATTAGACGGGGAAGGAGGTATTCATGCTGAACTTATCCAACCTCCCCCCCGCCACGCTCAATGTTCTGTCGGGGAAAACGCAATGGTCTGCCCCACGCTGATCTGAATGCATGCACACATCCTCCGAAGCGCCTCAGAACTCACCCGTGACCACTAGAGCCTAACACACATAACACACACTGCACACACACATACACACACACACACATACCACACACTGCATGCACACACACTGCACACACTGCATGCACACACACATACCACACACTGCACACACTGCATGCACACACTGCATGCACACACACATACCACCCACTGCACACACACCACACACTACATGCACACACACACACCACATACTCACACCAAACACATATGCACACATATACCCACACGCACACACACTCAGAGAATACAGCTGTTTCTAATAATTCTCAGCATCCATTAAACCCAGAAGCGCAGAGTTTGTTGCTGCCCCCGAAGACTAACAAAGTTTGAGAAAAAAAGTATAAAAAGTTCCAGAATTGTACCCACAAATGCCTGTCTTGCTCATATATCTCACTTATATCACTTACTGCCTCTTGGGCAAAAACCTCTGAAAGGAGACAGAGCCAAGCACTTTATAAGAGTGTGAATGCAGAGCCAAATACTCTGGGGAAAGACTTCACTTAAAGAAATGCGTAATGACATGGGCCCGTATTAGTGAAGCAGCGGGCAGCTGACTGAGGTCTGGGCTTCCACTCAGGCGACTGGGACTCTTTGATCCTCCCTATACGGCAGCTCTGCGTATCGTCCGTGTCCTACAAGCGTGTATGTTCCTGTCACGTTCCTCTGCGCTAACTGAGCACAACTCTCACAGGCACTTCCAAACCCCCCAGCTGTTGGTCAGGGGTGCTGGAGAGAATGAAGTCCTCCTCATGCACAACAGACAGCAGCTCCTCGTCCAGTGGCCCCCCGCCGTCTCCCCGAGGCAGATATGGCCTGTGTGCAGCATTAATCTGCACCGGGGTCCCCAAGCTGGTTGACTGGCTCTGATTAAAATCCCGGCTTCAAATAAACCCTGAAAACTGGAACATATGTGCAGAACTGGCCCCAGATTAGAATGATGCCGATTTACGTGGGCCCTATAGACGTCAGGGACGCTAAGCATCACCGGGGGGGGGGGTTCAGAGACCAAACAGCTCCTGTCTGCTTGTTTGTGTGGGGGCTGTGGCTTACCCCTATGAGCAGATGTGGTGGCGAATCAGCCATGCTGGCTTAAATGTACGAGTGTCTGACACATGTTCTACACATCTATCTTCTTCGAGAATAACAGCAGTTCACTTCCTGCCATAGGGACTCGCATGGCCTGAGTACCTACTGGTTCATGGTAAGCAAGAAATGTATTCCTTTCTGCTGCCCCCTAGTGGTAGGACGTCCTGGCACCTGAGGACCCCAGTAAGATAAGCAAACAAGCAGTGGCAGAAGTACAAGCGCAAGGATGTTGGGAAGTGCATCGCAAGCCGGATGAAAGCCTACCTCAGCCATTTTGTTGCTGTTAAAAAGGACGAAACTGCCCTGTGTGTAGTTACTCCCATAATTTCCGAAACCTGCTGTCATATTCATCACAAAAAAAAAAAAAAACAACTATGAAAATAAGAAATTCACTTGGACCTCAAGCCTGCGTGAGGTGGCGATGCCACTGCCAGTGGGCGGGCATGTGGACGCAGGGCACGCCTGTGAGGTGAGCCGGGGGCTCTCTCTGCGGCTGGATGTGGAACCGGACACCGCACATGCACACCGGTGTCCCTTATGCTGAGTCACAGTGGCGACCCGCGGCTCGCTGGCCAATGGCACGGCGTCAGGCACAGGGAGGGCGGGCACTGACCTTGGCTGACCTTTCCTGACATTGTGTCCCGAGCGGGGCAGGGCCCGCTGCGTCCGCACTGCCACACGCGTGTGCGTCTGCATGCATGTCCTTAACATAGGGGTGGTTTCCCCAGTTCATACAAATATCGACGTTTGGTCAGTGGTCACCCTCAGCATCCAGCTTCAGGGATCAAAGCACTAAACCGCTTTTTAAGCCAGATGGAACAATAACAGGATACGTCACCATCACTTCCCACCCCTCGGGGGGGGGGTTAGGCAACAGCCATGGGAAAGGTTGTGCCACAGCAGGGTTGAGCCACATGGCCTCTGGTTGCTAGGAGACGCAGGTTGAGGATGACACCAGTGATGTTGGAGCCAGTGGGGGTATTGAACTAAAAGGGAGCATAACAGCGCAGTAGAAATAGAGTAACGAAGGAGTGAGAAGCGGAAGATAAGAACGGGAGATGAGTGAGGTGGCCAGCTTCAGGTTCTTCAAGAGCCTCGGGCGACAGGGGCGTTCAGAGGGCACAACTCGCCAACGCCCCCCCCCCACCGGGGACTAACTGGATTACGTGTAGCCGGGCTCCGGCAAGGCTCAGGGGTGACACAGCTTAAACGGGCCCCATCTTTCACTCCGGTGTCACTCCGACTGCGGGCAGCACGGTAATGACAGAGTGAGCCTCAAGCCTTTCAGAAACTGATACTGAGCCACGTGCAAGGCTGGGGGTTGCTGACGGCAACCGGAAGGTCATTCAGCAGTGTCTCCCTCCAGGTGTCGAGAGATGCCTGCCTGCGTCTGTGTAACCAGGCACCGTGTTTGGCACTCAGACACCCCCCCACACACACTGCTACACCTCCAGACGACACAGCTGAGGGTCTGGATCAACGGGACAGAGGTTATGTCCAGCCCTGGGATTCAACCTCACACAGTTGCGGTTGTAAGTCTCTGTACTTACAGACATTCACAAATTCTCTCAGCCTATAATCTGTGGATCATAAATGTAAAGAACAGAATCTTATTTTTAAGAAGTTCATGCACACTAACATTAAACATTAAAGTCTTTCTGTAATGATTCAGGATGGTTGTAGGCAGTGTTGGGAGTAACGGCGTTTAAGTATAACGGCGTTACTAACGGCGTTATTTTTTCAGTAACGGAGTAATCTA
>JABFDZ020000049.1:2687750-2717694 GCA_019775955.2 Pollimyrus isidori
AGAACACAAGCTCGTTATTCGCCTGCCAGCCCACCCCCCTTTCCTCACACAAAGGGCTGAAAAACACGAAGGCTTCGAGTGACACACTTCCTGTATCTGTCCCTGAGAGGGAGCACCATGGCACACAGTGCCCTCATCCCCGGGGCTGCTGCCCCGCCCCCTGCAATGCTTGCCGACCCACTGATGGTTTCAAGAAAGGCAGTAGTCACGGCAACCACACCGCCATCACCCACACCCCGACCGAGGGGGTCCAGCGGCATTTCCGCAAAAGTCAGGGAACAGTAAGTGTCAGGAAGACGAGGCAGGAGGGGGGGGCGGTGGGGGATGGGGGGGGACATAGAATGAGACCAAAAGATGGACAGAGAAGGATGGAGAGGAAGAGGGAGGCGAAGTGGGCAGATCATTAGCGAGTCTCTGTTTACCTTTTGGTGCGGCGAAACATGGTGCAGCGGAGGAGAAGGAAGAGGAGGAGAGGTGATGGGGGCGCCACGGGAAAGGCCGCGCAGCTCTGCCGACGAGGGCCGCCGTCTAAGTGACTGTCACCGCGAGCGTGCCGCAAACATCAGCGGGGAGAGAGAGGCAGGGACAGAGCAGAGTGGCTGCCGCCGCCTGCATAAAGCTGCCGTGGGGAATTACTGGAGCCAGCCTCAGGGGAGACGGGGGCAGAGGGAGCGCGCGCGCGTGTGTGTGTCTGTGTGTGTGTAAATGCCAACCCTTAAGGACACAGACCTTTGTAAAGTGGGTAATGCAGATGAGGAAGAGGAGGAGTAGGGAGGGAGCTGAAGGGCAGCCTGAGGATGACAGAGTACCAAAGGGTGAGGAAGACAGTGAGCGACAGTGAGGAAGAGCAATGGGCCAGGACAAAATGGAGAGGTGTGATCCCAGAGACGCAGACTGAGAGAGAGGGACAGGGGAGGCTGCAAACCCACCACTGATGAAAGGCTGCACTCACAGCCACAGGACTGGCATAAGAGCCTCATTCCTTTAAATGCCATTTGGATACAGGCTTGAGTTTTGCCAATAAATCACAACATCTAAAGAGCACCCCAAGAATATCCATTCATTATTTTTCAAAGAAACCCATGAATGAGTCATGAAGTGGAAATGTCCTCTAGTCCCCAGTTAATGATCTCCTCTAGTACTGATGTTCCTTTAATGTACATGAAACACACAGGCCCTATACGGCTCATTCTCCCTCAACTCAGCTACTCTGTGTAACTGTGACCTAAGGAAGCCACCATCCAGGACCATGGACAGCAACCACACAAGAGAATGTGGCCTCTCACTGTCACACAGAAGCCCCAACCTCAAGTCTCCACCCCCAATGGACTACTGATGGAAATATATTGCCTTACACCAGGTGTGGGAAACCTGATGCACAGAGCGCCAGTACGGATATTTGAGATGATGTCTGAAACAGCCAATAAGAGTGGATCCCCAGGACTGGAGAGGAAAGCCACTGCTTTATTATTGGCAGATTGAGAGGTCATCCCAAAAACCCACACCAGCCATCCATGGAACAGATTCCCACCCCTGCCTTAGAAGTGTAATCCTTACTAATCTGAATTTCCTCTTTGTCCATTTATACAATCACTTTTTCTCACACTGATAATCCACTCTATCCATTTCCCAACTACTCATCCACTACAGGTTAGATGCGGGGTCATGGTGAAGAACCTCAGGAACTTCAAGAATCATCTGAGAAGCCTCAGGAACCTCACAGAGCACAGTTGGGCAAGGCAGGAGACCCCAGGATAGGATGCCAGTACAGAACATGGCACACATTCAGATTAAAGGCAATTTAAAAACAACAGATGACCAAAAACAACTACTCTGGAAACTGGAAACCCACACGCAAACGAAACTCACAGAGCCAGCACTGGAACCAAACTCACCATCTTGGAGGTGGGAGACCACTGAGCTGCCCTGGATGAATCAATGATGAATTCAGTAATTACCTGTCACTGGACACCAGAGTGTTTCACAGATTGAGCCAATACCTATGTATCGCTAGGGGATAAACACACGAAATCTCCAAGCAGTCACCTCAGGCAGGCTAAAGCCCTTCAGAATGCGAAACTACACACCCTCAGGAAAGTAAGAAATGAGCACACTCACCTGCTACTTTTACGTGGAAGTG
This sequence comes from Pollimyrus isidori, assembly GCA_019775955.2. Classification (NCBI taxonomy): domain Eukaryota; kingdom Metazoa; phylum Chordata; class Actinopteri; order Osteoglossiformes; family Mormyridae; genus Pollimyrus; species Pollimyrus isidori. Next base: position 2,689,891 of record JABFDZ020000049.1, read on the forward strand.
GAAGATCCTTCTAGAAAGAGAGCCAAAAAAAATAAAGATCAGGTTGACTTCTACGTAAGAGCATCAACCATCAACACCAACCCAGACCTGTTGCCCTTTGAAGATGAAGGGCAGATTTGCACTTGTGCAGAAGCCCTCTATCTGTGGAACAGTGATTGTTGGCCCATTTGGAGATTCAGAGGATATCAGAAACAGTGTCTGTGCATTAAATACCCTGCACATACTGCAAATGCGTAAACTGCAATTTGTGTTGGACAAAATCATCTGCAGGGGCAAATAATGTAAACGTAGAGTACACCAAAGTTCTCCTATACCCTCAAGCGAGACACTTAATTTAATTGCATCAGAAAATCCTTTTCGCTTGCACTGGGTAAAATGTTTCGCTGAGCAAATACATAACGCAGTGTAATGTAATATCCAGACAGTGCTTCAGGAAGTCTGATATGACAGATCAGCAGTAGAGCCTGCTCCTTCAGCTCCTGCTCTTGCTCAGTCTTGCGGTGACGTGCAAAATATGCCCTGAAGAGAATGCATAGAAGGAAAAAGCATTCATGTGGGACCTACAGGACCTAACTGGTACCAAGAGGTGCATGATGGTGCAAGGAGGGATGAGGAGTAGAGGCTGAATGGGTAACGCCAACACAAGGGTGGACTCAGGATCTCGAAGGAGAACGGATGTTCTTGAGGAAACCCACTAAGTCTTTGGAGTCCATAATGATGGTCTAAGCTAGTGTTTCCAAACCCAGTCCTTGGGGACACACAGTCTCCACGTTTTCCTTCCCAGCTCCCAGTAGTCTCTACACAATGCGATGTCGTCATAATTAAGATGCAGGGCCATTTTTTAAGCAAAGACCAAAACAAGATTAGTGGCAGACATTCATTAATAGATATGAATATTTATTGTCATTGTCACTTGATAACGAAATTGAGAAGTGGAGATTCCCACATTTGGAGAATGTGCAGGGGTTAGTCAGCACAGCCGCAGTACACTGACTGGGTCTCACTCTGGCTGACCCACCTTCGTGATCATGGTATCTCTCCTGCCCGGTAAGTATCAGTAAAAATAGAAATAGAGCCACAAATAAGAGAAATAAAAAGTAATCGTGCCACTCTTCCAGTAGGAACCTGGGAGGAAGCAAAAATGTGGACCGTCAACAGGTCCCAGAGGACCGGGTTAGGAAAGACTGCTCTATGTGCATCTACACCATGTGTGACATTATGGGATGCCGTAATCTTTCACCCAACATCAGCTCACTTCTAAATTTTCATTCCAAACGTCCCTTGTGGATGTTCCATACTCTCCCGTCCAAAGTAATCAGAAATACCTGAAGCTACATTAATCTGAAATGACAGGCTTACAAATCCCACAGAGAAATAGAATCTCCTGGGCAGGAGATAGAGAGTAGCACAATATCAGGAATCACCCACAAAGGGACCACCTAGCAGCTCCCCGACCATCTGCTTCAGTGCCCTGCTGACTCGCCTTTCCCCGCACACAGATCCGTTCTGTTTTTTCTAGCATTTCCTGTCCACATTAGCGGTGCTCGCTTTCAAATGCCTCTTAAAAGGTCTTACAGGGACAAATCATGAGGAGGGAAGGATAGATGCATTAACCGCTTCCCAGGATGAGTCTGCAAAGAGACTCGTGGGACGGAATGATCGATTCCTTAACATTACTTCGTGGAGACAAGGTCCCTGGGGGAGATATGGTCTTGGGACTAAAGCAAAGCAAACTGGAAACACACTGTAAATACTGTGTTTCTCTCACAGTGGCGCTATTTATCTACGTGTACTAAATTCTTGTTTTGGTCTGTGCTTAATAAAAATGGCCTTTCATGGTAATTATGACGCCGTCATGTTGTATAGGGCCATAAAATTGTTGTGAAAGCATGTAACAAAGGTTGGGAAAGCACAATTTGGCAAAGAAATAGGCTTCCACTTGTTGAACATCTGGTGTCTAAAAGGCCTTTATTGCTCTTGTCCAATGGAAACCTCACAATCTTTCTTCCTCTTTTAACTGAGTGTAGCGTAAACAAGTGAAAGATAGTGTTACCTATGTCTGCTCACAGCCCCCCGGCTTTCATTATCCTCAAAGAAGCCCTGCCCTTTGACCCGAGTTCTCTGGGTGCCCCATGTGCCACCATCTGGCACTGAAAAAGGACCCGAATGGGCTTTAAATGGCTTTCACTCAGATCTGTATAGAAACACATCCATAGCCCACCTGCCATTGCTTGGAAGAATAATGCCATTACTTTGTAATTAGGCTGGCTGTGGTCCTCCGACGTCACAGCCGGCACCCCCACGGTCTTTGAAATCTCCCTGCCCTTTCCTCTGCGTGTGTGTCATTGTGCTTCTGGCTTGGGAATGAGGAAGGATACTGAGCAGGAAACTGAAAAGGGAGCAAACTAACTCCTAATCTCCCCCAAGGACGACGGTGGGAATTTTGGTACCCATAATGCATTTCAGCCCCAGTGTCCCTGCTTTTTATTCCATGTGTCTCCCCAAGCCTATGTGCACCCTGTTCTAAATTCTGGATGATCCTAAAACAATAAGATCAACAATGCAAGATATATTTACTGGCATAATTAATATATCTGACAAGTAAAAACATAGATTAACTTTAAGGAAGACTATGAATATCATTGATATTGAGTTCACTGTAAAATTGACCATAAGATGTAAATCATTGTGCACCTTACACACACACACACACACATACACACGTTTGTTTTCATAACTTTGTGGTGATTTTCCATTCATTTCTATGGGAAAAACCCTAATCCCAGCAATGACAACCCTAACCCCCACCCAGCCATAACCTTAACCATAAGCAAGCAAACAAAATAGAAGACTTTTGATGTTTTAGTCTTTTTGATTACAAATCACTGTTTTTATAAAACCGTTTTCCCCCTTAAAGGGACTAAAGAAAATGGCCACAACGTCAAAGGAGAAGGTATTTTTAATCACATTGTGGGTCTCCACAATGCACTATAAACATCTCTCTCTCACACACACACACACACACATACAGAGTTTCAGTTACTGTTTGATTAAACACCAGAATGGCTCAGATGCATGATCTAAGCTATTTTGAATATGGTGTAATTGTTGGTGGTACCATGGGACTTTCACACGCTACAGTATTTTTCGTTTACACGGCATGATGCAACACAAAATACACAGTCACTGGCTTTTCTGTGGACAAAAGCACCTTGTTTATGACAGAGGTCAGAGGAGAATGGGCAGACACATTAATACTAACGGGAAGGCCACAAGTGCAACAATAACAGCTCAGTACAAGGTGTGAGCAGAAACGCTTCCCTGAAACCGTAACTCGTCAACCCTTGAACCGGTTCTGGGAGCAAAAACGGGGTCCTATCCGGAAGGTGTACATAATAGAGTTCCAGTGGTCGTGTCTCTATAGATGGGTATAAATAACACTTATATTAATAATTATACTACGCATGGAATTGTAGTTTAACAATAGCACAGCTCATGCAAAGATCTCACCTGCAACCTCCTTCTCCGAATGATCCCCGAGTCGTCCATAGCGATATCGCGGGCGGACACCTGGAGGAGCGGACCTTGGAGGGTGTTATTTATTTCTTACACGCTAACGGGCCCGCAACCAAAGGCGTCCTGGTGTGACTCTGCGGCACGCACAGGCACCCTGCTGCATCCCAGCAGCGGCGGTACGAGCGATTTCTCAGCCGGACTCAGAGGCACCCGAGTCGTGGGTAAAAACTACCGAGGCTACCGGATGCCAGGGCGTGCGCCAAGAGAAAAAAAATAAAAATAACCACAAAGGAGCACTTCCTATTAGAAAAATGGCTGATCTATTATTAACGACTTATAATTTCAGTACAAACCGAAAGCCTGTTAGTGCGGTGAATTAAATACATGCCACTCGGTGTGCGATCCCCCCATGTTTTGTCATCACACATTAAGAAAAAATGTTAACAGTTTAATTCACCAATAACTGGTTTTTAGCTCTTTATCGTATTTAATTCGGTGACACGGCAGTCTTTAATATCACCGTGAGTCCCGCTTCGTCCCTCGCCTGGGTGACATTACGTTCCCTCGGATCCCTCCAGTGTGATTCCGCTTCGCTTTCCAATCATTTCGTTCTGCTGCTATTTCCAGATCTGTGTCCCACAAATGCAACCACCGGTTTACCAAAATACATAAGCAGAGGCATTTTATTCCTCTAGAAAGCTTAAGTATTCCGTTCTACATTTTTACCTGTGCTCGACCTGGATCAGGATTTTTCCCCACTGAAAACGTAAAGAAAGTCTATCGACCTTACACCGCAGATTCGTCCATTTCACACTCAGATTTCCTCAAATGCCAAACTCTCATCAAGCCCGTCCGGGTCTGTTTGTCGTTGTCATTTATAAGACTAAAGCAGAATAATGCTACATATTACAGGCAGAAACGTTTTCACCCAGCTATGTGACCGCATGCATCGAACCTAAGAGAATGACAGCAAACGTGTTAACGTATAACCAGGGGCTTCTCTTCTTGGACAAAAAAGAGGAAAATAGGATACAGCTGTTATCATGTGTAGCATTACTTGCAAGTCCGTACAAACCGCCGCGAACTTTAAACTAAATTAAATTTAGATTCTGGATCCAATCCACACAGGTTTTAGAGACAACCCCTGGTCTTGAATGAGCCGCAGAAAAAAAATACATGTCTGTTATTGCCTTCCTAATTCAGGGATGCATGTCCCTCGACACCGTTTTCATTCATCCCTCTGTTCCCTACCTCCCACTTCCTACAGACTGTAGTTTAACCCTTTGTCGCCCCCCTACCACGACCTAGGGATGCTATTCACTGAATGAAAATTTGGAATTTGCACGAATTAAATACTTATCTGGTACAGTACGATTATTTTGTTATTATTTAGTGGGGGGCTGAGCGGCGCGGAGGCTTTGTGTGGAGGGCACTGTAGTTTGGTGTGGAATACTTCCCTGGGTTATATTTTCTGTACAGGGCACCAGAGAAATGCCAAGATTGAGTGTAGGTAAGACCCTGGGGCAGATCATTTTTAATCATTTGACTTGGCATTTATCAGTTATCACTTTTAAACTAGTTTTTAAGTATCGCACAATGGTCGCCAGGAGTCGACATTGATTTGAAGGCACCTAATAATTAATAATTATCGCATAAATTCATAAACAGGCGAACCACGAACACGCAAACCCTTAACAAAACCTTAGTAGTCTACTAGAGTCCAAACGCAACATAACACAAAGAATGAAACAAACTCTATAACGCAATACGCAGAAGGCATTTGCAGTGAAATTCGCAGCGCCCCCTGCCAGCAGGCTGTTACACGACTTCAAACAACAAGTAGCCTATATGAAGCATCTCGGGACGTGTTATTTTAGTAATAATAATAATAATAATAATAATAATAATAATAATATCGCACTGTGTAATTTAACAGATATTGAATACATACAGCATAATAAAGTTAATTGGTCCAGTCCAGTTTTTCATCTCGGTACCCACCGGCGACCATGAGATCGCCCCGTAGGCAGGAGCTTCATTCTTCTTTGAAATAAGTCTCACGAATCACTCAACTGAGGGGCCAATTGTTCTTTCTCCCTTTGGGGTCGTTTCAATGCGGTTTTACAACTGCAGTTTCTATCGTCTATTCTTATTCTCTGGAGACACTTAGGTGACAGACGGGAAACGGACAACATGCAGGAGTAATTTAGAACAACACAAGTCATAGGGCCTAATCCTCCTGGAAATCGAAAATTATCAAGAATTAATTCTACTTTCTGCCTACATATGACATTTTTTACTATTTGTATGCATGCTGACAGGATGGACAGAAATTCCAAGGGCACATGAAAAATCTGTAATATGAAATTGAAAAATGCAACTAACAATTCGAAAGACTTGAACTATGTAATATCTTGTTTATAACACAAAGAAAAATATTTTCTGCTTTTGCTATTTATTCACTTAAAATACATATTGAAAATATTGAAGTGGCACTTGGGACGTGAAAATCCTCCACATTACATGAAAAATGCTGTACAATGCATTTTAAAACCAATATCTTATATCTTTCGATTGTCGTATCCATCACTGTGCCCTGCGATGGGTTGATGCCCCATACTGGGCTGTTGCCTGCCTTGTGCTTGTAGCTTCAAGGATCGGCTCTGGACCCAACTCCCCCACGGTCCTGAACAGGAGAAGCGGTTTCGGAAAATGGACGAAGGGATATTCATAACTATTTTTCCATTCAAAAAACAGTGTTTTGCAATATTTGCACTAAGTTTGATTCATGATACCGAGGACAGCAAAGTCGGCAGGTATTGGGAATGAAGCAAACGTATTAACAGAACAGTGAACAGCGTAGTGCAGCATCGTGTGCATTTGTGGAGAAGTGATTCTTGCAGGTTCAGTTCTGAATAGCAGAACTGTACTGCACCGCACTTTCTAGTACGGTGTTCAGTCTGAACTGCTTCATACAAAATATCTATGGTTACAACATAAAGAGTTTCCCCTTCGATCCATCATTCCAGCCCCTCCCCCTACCCGGTCCTACCCTGAAAAGGGAGACATTTGTAAATTGACATGACCACATGCTTCTATTTACCGATACATCTACATAATCCCTTGTCAATGGTAAAACCCCCCAGCACACAAACAAACAGCACCCCCACCCCCCACGGCTGTCTTTCTGCTCCCTGCCTGTTCTCTCCAGCTGATTGGTATAGAGATGTGGCTCAGTGAGGACAGTGCTGGGGGGTGGGTAATGCAGATTGGCACCTATGGCAAGCATACAGAAGTCATCAATGTGGAAGCTCCAAGGTCAGGAATGTGCCCAAGCTAAAATCTCACCCCTCCGTGTAGAAATTGTTATAATACCAGCCAAGAATCAAAATGCATTTACTTGGTTTAATTTGCCTACCCTCTCTCCATATCATAATTTGTATCTATGGCTGGATGTTGTAGGAGGTCTCCATGGACGAATAAAGTCTGGATGTGTGAGAGTGTACATATTTAAGGTTTAGCATTTTATTTTGGCTTGGGAAAATTTATGCCAAAAAATTGTGGTGTCTGTCATGGCCGTAAGACAATCTAGGATTAGTACATAAATAGCTATATGTGTCATTCACAGCAGCCTTTATTCTGATAAATCCCCTCTTATTGGATTTCTGGATTCCCAGCTAATCACAGGAAACACAGATGGCTGCTAGAAACTGCAAGAAATTAGCACAGAAAAAGCATACAATCGATGCAGATTTCTTTTTCGCTTTAGATTGTTCTGCGTTGACCCTTTGCTTAAGGAGGTTTCTTAAAGACGCACAAACGGCTTTGTTTCCAACAGAGAGCAGCCTGACTCACAGCTTATTCATTTAGCTCGAGCTCGAGCATAGAGCCACTTAAATTACTCACTACTGGTCAACAGATGCACTTCTAAGAGATTCATCAATGATTCAGCAGTTAAGGCTCATGTTTTAAAAACACTTGAGTGCAGTTTAATGCCAGGTATTACCGCAAGACAGCATATTGCTTAAAGAATTGGGTTTACCAACACAAAGCTGCTAGTTTGCCAGAGTAATTTGACAAGCCCAAATAGCATCAACACAATATTAAGCTCTATAAATGAGTAAAGTGTTATGCTCCAGGTCATATAAATAATCCCAAAGCATTCACAGTAATATTAAAACACAATTTTACCAATTTATACTGCTGCCGCAAGTCATTCCCCCATGCTGGTGTAAGAGATTGCAGCTTTCTGGCTGCATGTTCATTTCATTAATCTATGGAAATGATTGACTAATTATGCCTCGACATTCAAAGCAATGCAGTGATGTGTATTTCAGCCGCTCTAGATCTGTATCACATCCTTGTCATGTAAAAGCTTGACCGGAGCTGCCGGAAGCGCAGCCTCCAAAACAAACACACTACACTCTTTGTGAGAAACACAGCTAACAAAGCGAGTGCATGCAGTATTCAGCACAGCAGTCTCAGCATTCAGGAACAGCATGTACCTCAGAGTGGCATGTAAAAAAATGACATTTCTGTCCAAACATGACAGAACCAAACATTGTTAACCCCCCCCCCACACACACACACACACAACTTTGTGATTCAATGGTTATGCATTATTCTCAATTTATCTTGTAACTTTCTATACAGATATGTGTTTGTCAGTGTCACTGAGGCTGAGTACCCTACTTCAGAGGGCTGTAGAAAACCCTCTTGTGGGATCGATACCTTCTGGTCATGCAATTGCCTCAAGCTATGTTGTCATAAATGGATATCAAAATACTGCTCATTGACTTGTATACAATTAATGACATTCACGTTTCAGGGCCAGGGGAATATATTTAAACTTTGATACAAAAGAAATGCACGCCACTGAAATATGCCAGCATACTCCAATAATAATAAAATTCAAACTTATTTTTCCTGGAAAATAGTGTGCTAAATCTACAATATAGATATCTTCATATGTTTAAATTAGGTCTAATTAACAGATAAAGGGTAACAATTTTTAATAAAACTTGATTTTAAAAATATGCAGAATAGAAGTTTCGGTGCCATGACCCGGAAGTAAACACAGGATGACCTTCTAGATCTGTAGCGTCACAGGTCTTCCTGTCCATTCCGGCTGCCCGTCTTGTCTTCGTCCTTGGTGCTGAACAAATGATACGCGCATTTCGTTCCTGTTACTGATAATATTCGTGTTACTTAAAGATTCTTAAGTAGTTATCATAACGTCACGGTGTCTTGTGTTAAAATTACTTTTTTAAGATGTAGGCTTTCAGATTTTATTTTATTGCCCGGCGACGTACATCTTGTCATGGACTCCTCCTTGTAGGGGGTTGTATGTCTTTTCAGGAGCCATTTGTGAAATACCATTGACGCAGGAGGAGATTCGACTAATTCAATGATCTGACGTGAATACTGATGGGACGGCTGTGTAAATGTGTATTACGGGGACAGCCTAGAGGGTTACAAGAACATCCGAAACAGCTGAAAACAAGCCGTCAGAAACTTAAGTGGATATTGTCACCATCGCTCAGAACAGGGTGCTGTGTTTCCTCGTTACTAAACTTAAGCATTTCTGTAACCCGTTACTTACGGTAAATCTATATAATTCCATTACAAACCTAAAATTGCCACATCGAATGCGTTGGTGACACTGAAGAGATAGCTGAAAGCCTTAAAAGGTGCGGTGATGGCAATTACAAACATCCGGTGGCGATTCGGTAGCTCACCAGAGTATTTTCTTTATGTAAAATGTAAACATTATATATAAAAAAATTAAATTCTTTTATAAAGAAAGAAATAAAAAAGTTTCGGCACATCTTTAAAGTACCCACCCCCACCCCGTCCGCATGTGGATACCCAGGCAAATTTAGGGGCCATTTGGCAAAATCTATCGAGGTGGTCCTGCTAAGAGGGAGAACCCACTTTTGGCACTCTGCAAAATCTACAGTGGGACCCGTATTCCTTCAGATTGGAAGTTGAAAGTGCAGCCAACCCTAGTGAGGCACCAAATACGGACCAAATGTGTGCTACAAAACTTTAATGAACATTACTGCAATGGCGACCGATTTTCTAACTTTTTGTGTTCACATTTTTTTCAATTGCCCAGTAAAACTATAAATGATTCTGTATACTAAGAAATGGGCCTATATGTGTTGCTAATGCATATCTTACATAATGATACGTGAATTACTGTGAAGACAGCACAAACATTCATATTTTTAAGGTTGCACTGAGTCGCGGGGCGGTGACATTCTGACCCCTTAAACATGGACCTACACTATAGTCAATTTAAAATTAGAAATATATCCCGGAATAAACAGCAAAAAGGGGCATAAATGGAAGTTGTGCGTGCAGTTCTGTCGCGCTAATATATCCCAGCCTGCCGTGAATTAATAATAATGTGAGTTAAGACGAGCTGTGCGTGAAGCTGTTAGCAAATTAAGGAGTTTTTTCTCACCACAGGAGGGCAGCGTAATACTGTGAGTAGTTATGATAGATCTTAATTGGAGGTTGTATTATGGTCTAATGGGGTGATTTTATACTATAGACCTAATAAAAATAATGAAAAATATGTGCATAAGAATGGAGGGATTTCATATATAATGTGAAAAATTAAACATTTAAATTGTGTGTCAATGTGTGTGTGTTAAATGAGTGTGTAAACATGGGAAGTCGGTCGCAACCACTACATGACAAACCACCTCAGGGATATGAACCTGAATGCAGCAATGCCGCAAGTGAAAACTCAGCACTGCACAAGTCCAAACGGACCAGTGTGAATTTTTTTTCCGGCAGTTGGAGTGCCAATTCTGCCTCCAACCCCCAAATTTTTCCCTGTAAATTGGAGGACCTCCTTATAGAGCTGGATGTAGATTAACATCTTATCCAGGATAACGCAATTGTAGGTGAAGGGCCTTGTTCAAGGGCCCAACAAAGTAGGATGACACATCCATGGGATTTAAACCAGCAACCTTCTTAGCCTCAGAGCCACCACTCTGCCCAGGCTCTCTACTGTACAGTATGCCATTTGCAGTCATCAAGCGCCTACACAAGCATCCTGTTTATGTGCTTCTGCTTTTCATACCATCAACTTTCTCAAATCATTCAACAAATGAATAAACATGGGAATATACGTAGCAGTCTGCTACTGCAAGCTGAACTTCTGTCATTTTCTTCTTGCTCACAAATACTTTCACTTCACAGCTCAGATCGATTAAAATCCTCAACTAGATGACACCACCGCCATTAGGCTCACCTCTAATAATAATGAAGGGATGATCTTTACGTCAAAATACTAAAATGTCCACATTTGCAGCATGTACACTTGATTAAAAGCAAGCGTTTGAATAGTTTTTGGCAGTCAGTGGCATCGCAGTAAAATGACGGAAACAGATATTTTAGTTTAATTAAGACATGCTGTCTCATAATCGCTTAGATTTTACGACAGGTATTGTCTATTGTAATTTTAGTATCTATGGTGACTGCAGAACGAATTCTCGCGAGATCTATAGAAGACAAAGTCACGGGACTTCAACACATGCGTAGCTGAACTTCTTTCTCTTTTCAATTAGAGCTTTACGAACTGGAGAGTCAATAAAGGAGCGAACATACAGCTTTTTCTGTGAATCCTGTTCGGCTTGAATCAACAAGTGAGTCCCGAAACGTTGTGTAGTACACTATTCCGAACCATTGCTAATTAACTATGCTATGCAATATGGTAGCAGTGTGCTATTAAAATGTTTTGTTTATAGTGATTTGCCCTTGTACGCATTAGACAAAAGAAATATTCTAGAAATGTCTTTGAATGTTTCATTTATATGTATGTATGCCGATGCAGTGCATGTACTGCAGTGTACGCTAATTTTATGCAGTTGAATTTATTTGCATTTTTTAAAAAATGTAATGAATGTTTTTCTTTTATATAATTCGCCTTAATATAATCTTATCTTTCGGAAGAGTGAATAGATTTTTTGCGTAAAAATCCATGGAGACCCAAAGTATGGCTATAGAGTCATTTTAAGCGGAACAATAGGGTCCTTGTTTCGTACTTGTGCTGTGTCATCTACATTAATGGAAAATGGGAAGAGCTCAAGGCTAAAAGCTTTCACATTAGCATGGCTTTTTAAATGTCCTTCACAGTAATTTCCTGGAACCATGTCTGCTGGGAAGGCCAGGATCGGACAGCCAGCGCCTCAGTTCAAAGCCACTGCAGTGGTGGAGTCCCAGTTTAATGAGATCCAACTGTCTGACTACAGAGGTGAGGCTGGTGCAAGGGATACCAGACATGTAATCAAGTGCGCCATAATAAACGTTTTGGGTCTGAAAATGAGTTTCGACGAGTGCTACCCAATCCAGATCCTCGAAGCCTCTGTTTAGACAGGTTTTGATTGCATTTTAGTTGGAGCCTGACTTACCACAGAAACGCCAGGTGAGGCAACTTATTTGCCTGCAGATAAATCCCACGACTCAGCAGTGCTGCTCTGGAATTGGTACTTAAATTCATTATGTAATGCAAAAAAAGCCTGTTATTGAGAAACACACTAGATTGCCTGAGTGCAAAAGGGGAGTCATGACTGAAGCGTCCTTGATTTTAGTCGAGTATTGCAGGTTTACATTGGGTGCGGCTGTTCAGGCTGCCTCAGCATTTGGTCACTTTTTACTTTTATGCTAACAGACAATTGGAGCTTTTTCTGGTCATGCTGAGGGTGCTGGCGGTTTGGAGCAGAGGACAGCTCACGCACCGTGGCCTTTCAGGGTCAACGTTGGCCTTGTTTTTGTGATGAAATGCGGCACCATTTTAGTTTGGACACGCCTGCCTTCACTACATCCGTCTCTTTCAGCTGTGCTATTCACCTTGCTGTAAAGAGCCCCCGGGGAATGCAGTGATGCATGTCAAATATTGCAGTGGCCAAGAGTAGCATGTAACATGATGAAATTTACTCAAATATTACCTGAAACGCTTTGCCAACACTCTAGGAGTTTCCACAAGTTCTGGGCACCAGTTGACTCCCTTGCTCTTTCTGTGATCCAACTTGTCCCACATGGGCTTCACAGGATTTAGGCCAAGGTAGGGGTGTATGACATTGCCATTTAAACCCAATTTTGTGGCGTGTGCCCGATAATCTCCATGTTTTAAGATAACGGGTGAAACATTGTGTCCGGATGATTAGTGCCATACAGATGTTTACATATGCTGACAATTTAATCACATTAGTAGTACACCTAAAATATAAATGAGATGCCTATCATGACACCCAAAATTTAGTAATCTGGATGAATTAAACATACCCTTATGTGTATTAAATTTGGTTAGTGGAGCACATCACATGCTACTGTTTTTGTAAATCGTGGAAGCGATAAGCGCGGAAGTCAAGAAAGGGACAACAGAGTAGCCACAACATCTTTTTAAATGGGAGATGCCATGGATAAACAAGGTAAAAAGACGTCGGCAGTGTGCCAGTATTTTTGCACCTTAAATTCTGACATTTATTAAACATATGCCAAATTTATACAGATCACTATATTGGGAGTCACAATACGCCTCTGAATGTTTTAGGCTGCTTATCTTTTTACCAAATTGTGGGCGTGACTAACTACCTGTATTGTACCAAAAAAGCCAGAGTCCAGACAAATTGCACCACAGAATCAAGATTAAATTGCAATTTGATATCACGCAGCCTTAAGGAGATGGGGGTGGCAGTTCATCTCTCTCCATCTGTTTCCTTGTTCATAGGAGAATACTACATGCCCTTGACAGATGCTTAGGGTCGTCATTTTGTGGGGGTGGGGGAATACAACAAATGATTTTCAGTAGGTGTTCAGACGTTTGACCACCGTATGTTTCTGCCCTGTGCATGTGTCCTGCAGGGAAGTACGTGGTGCTCTTCTTCTACCCGCTGGACTTCACCTTTGTGTGCCCCACGGAGATCGTGGCCTTCAGCGACCGGGCAGAGGAGTTCCGCCAGATCGGCTGTGAGGTCATCGGGGCCTCTGTCGACTCCCAGTTCAGCCACTTGGCCTGGTAAGTAGCTGGTCTACAAGCTGGGCTTCTTCCAGAGATTAGTTGTTAATAATGACTTAAAGTTAACTGGAGTTTCCAAATTAATCATGTTTTTGGGCTGTGGGGGGGGAGAACCGGAGTACCCAGAGGAAACCCGCCCAGGAAGAACATGCAAACTCCACACACGGAACTGTGGTGGAGACTTGGAGGTGTGAGGAGATGGTGATTCCCCTCCCCACTGTGCCCCCACACCCCCGCCCATTCTTAAACATGAACTAAAACTGATTTTTGTCATTTACTTTTCTAAATGTTTGGTGCCGTTTTGTATGTTATACAAATATGAAAGTCGGTCGGTCAAATTTTAACAATTTTTTTTCCCAATAGTAATGCTCAAGAACTTTTTTTGAAGGTGGTTGCATACAGCTGGACAAACATGATTGATTATGTATGTGAATACATACATAATCTGAGAGAATATAGACCCACTGGGACTTGGGGGCAATGCATGCATGCATGTATGTATCTGTGCTGGTTACTGCAGGTGGCCTGGAAATGCTCAAGTAACAAGGTATCAGAGAGAAACTTGTGTACAATGGAGTCATGTTTGAGCACCAGGTGGAAGGGAGGTAAAGTTCAAGCCACAAATTGGTAACAATTGTGTAGGATTAGTTTAACTCCCAAAGAGGGTGACTCAGCAATGGCTCTGCTTACTGTTTAACCGCTTATTTCCAGAAGTAACGAGAGGACCATGTTGGTAACCTTTTTTAGTCATAACGTTCAGGTGACCTTGGCCAGCTATTGGGGACGTCCATCCTGCACGTCGACTTGTCGCTGGAGATCACAGCGGATCTCACCAGCCTTGACGGGTTCAGCTGCGAATCTGAGAAGCTTCCCAGACGGGTTCTTTGTGGTGCAGTCATTAGTGTAAAACAAGTAGACCGTATTAGAGGGGGGGCTATCCTTGGGGTGCTCTGCTGCCACTGAAAAGAAGTGTGAGGTTAGTGCATTCGAACACGCAGTGACCTCTTCATTGGGAAATCGTAAATCTACTTTCCTGGTTGTTTAATGCTAAAGTCTACATGCTCATGTATATCTTCACCAGAGGTGGGTAGTCCAGGTCCAGAAAGTGAAAATCCGGAACAAGATTTTGTTTCAACCAACCAGTTGAGTATGACTCAGCCACAGAATACTCAACTGGTTGGTTGAAACAAGATGTTGCAGCCCTTGGATCCCAAAGAGAGTCTCAACAGGTGCTTAAATTTACCTTTTATTTTAAGTTCATCGCAGCACCAACCTTGTCCGTCTCGTCCGACACAGCACCGTGAAAACTGTATCAAAACATGCGCAGAAACATTTAACAATCCAGACAAACTTCAATAAACGCAAAGATTCATATACGAATTACAACTAAATCGACAAACAATGCAAGATCGTTATGTAAATTAAGTATATAAAATTAAAGATAACTCATGCGGCTTCAGCACAAAGCAAGCAGCTTCCTTCATGTCTACAGGCTACCTTTAAAGACCTCCACTTTATACAAACTACGTTGTCACCCACAGGACAAAATTCAACAGCACAGGTACATTCAGTCATCCATAAATTCACACAACTCACAAAAATATTCGTGAATAAATTAGAAAATGAATTGGATCCTTTTTGTTTGTTTTACCAAAACAAAATAACAAAACTTACAAGAACAATTGCGGTCTTTTACACAAGATCTTGTTCGGGATTTAATTTCATGTGAATTTTCCAGCCCTACCTTACTGACCAGATGCTACTGGATATACTATTGACTGGCCGTAATGGTTTGAGGTTTTTTTTTTTTTTTGCCTCCAGTTATCTGATTGTGGGAGAATGACATCATCTTTTTTTTTTTTTTTTTTTTTTTAACAGGCTACATGTCTCTGGAACATGACTGCGGTGTTACGGTTCATCAGTGTTTCTGACTTGGACTATAATCCGGGACCGGTTATGTTCGGCTTGCCGAGTTCTGCTGTTTTGCCCAGATCATTTTGCTCTTTGCCTCAGGATCAACACTGAGAGGAAAAAGGGCGGCTTGGGTCCAATGAACATCCCTCTGATTGCAGACGTCACACGCTCCATTTCACAGGACTATGGGGTGCTGAAGGAGGACGAGGGAATCGCATACCGGTTTGTGATGTCTTCACCTTGCTGTCCGCACTGCTGCATCACTTTTCCACGTTGCACATAAAAAATGCCAGAGTCCAGCTTGCTTTTGTCACCCCTTGAATCCTTTGTCTGTCTTTTACCCATAATTGCCAGGGGCCTGTTTGTCATTGACGACAAAGGCATCCTGAGGCAGATCACCATAAATGATCTGCCGGTGGGCCGGTCTGTTGATGAGACTCTCCGCCTGGTGCAGGCCTTCCAGCACACCGACAAGTTTGGGGAAGGTGAGAGTGTGGGGTGGGGGGTGAAAGAGTTACAAGACAGTCATGGAGATTCTTCAAAAAAATGTAAGGGTCTGTTATTGTGGTGGTAGTTAGGGAGCCGGACACACAAGCGAGAGGTTGTTCTAAGAGTGACTTTTATAGTGTCTGTATTTGGGTACTAGATATTGGGTATTTACTGAGGCAACTGTTTACATTAGTAAATGATTTAAGCAATGCATATCTGCTTAAAAATACAGGCCACGGAATCTGTACAAATGGAATTGTGCCATGTTTACGTTTCTGTTCTGGGTAGATGAAGGGTGTTAATCGGAGTCATTTGTCTCTGCAGTATGTCCTGCAGGCTGGAAGCCTGGCAGCGATACCATCGTCCCAGATGTGGAGAAGAGCAAGGAATACTTTTCCAAACAAGACTAACCTGCTGCCCCCCCCCCCCCCAACAGTTACCCTATATTCAGTAGCTGAGTTCATGCAAATCTAACAATTTTGCACAACTGTTGAGCTGATCGGGTTGCTAGGATTAAGCACTTAATGTTGTTCAGTCAATTACTGTTCAGGCCTCAACTCTTTATGAAGCCATTATTCTGGTCTTTTCTGTATTTGTAGAACTGTTACTGTACAAATGAGCTGCTGTTTGATTTCTCATGTTCACCGAAAAATGTGAAGCTTTTTTCCATCTCAAAGGTTTCCTGCAAACTGACTGTTTTGTACTGATATCCGAGTGCTGTATACTGCTGAATGATGTTAAACTGACATTCTTTAGACATGTGCATCTGAAAAATAAAGCTTAAGATGGATCTGAAGCCCTAATTAACTAGACACTGACATTTGGTTTAATGTGAGCTTTTGTTTGTCTGCATTGTGATTTTCGTTTTATCCACAAGGTGGTGGTACACAGCTGTGACTATAAAATAGTTTTACAGATGATAGAATTCCTTAAAGAGAATCTTTATTGCTCATCTTTACTGTACCTAGAATATTTTTGCACCATAAATGTAGTAATACATGTAAGTTATATTCAAGGTATCAGAATGAAAGTTCACATTATAGTCTTGCTACTTGGATCTTTCCTTAACTGCTTTAAGCTCCCCCATTTTCCATTTAAACTGGGCTTTACACACACATTCAAAAATGACTTGTATAAAAGGGCTGCAGTAGACCTGTAATGAATATCATGTCCTTTTTATTGCTAGTTGGTTGTTTCCACCATTTGCTTTAGATTTTGTGAAATTTTCCACCCTGATGCATGCAACCCCCCCCCCCCCGCCACCTTCACAGAATAATACCGGACATAACATTCTATGATTGTCATGTGGTCTGTAAGCCAAAAAGATTTTTGTTATATGATGCTATTTATATCTTTCTTTTGGGATTGGATAGTAGTTTCCATTAAATACTGTAAAAACCACAGTAGTCTTCCCAAACGTCCGGTGATTTTCATCTCGGCTCCGTGTTGTCCAGTGGGACCTAGAGTCAGACTGAAGGCATTGTGTCTGCACTCTGTAGCACTTGGTGTTCATGTGTCTGTTAACTAAATATATGAATTAAAGGTTTCCAGCAGAAAAGTCAGGGAGCTACCAGTTTTGCCTGCTTTGAATTTAGATGTCATAGGTCTACCTAGAACAGGGGCAGGCAAGACTCATCCTGTACTGCTAGTATCCAGCAGGTGTTCCATCCTACCTGGTTTGTGATGATCCGCACCTGATCAGATAGTAACTCATCAGGTAGGATGGAAAATCTGCCGGGTACCAGCACTGCAGGATCAGGGTTGCCTGCCCCTGTTCTAGGTAGACCTATGACATCTAAATTCAAAGCAGCCAAAACTGGCAGCTCCTTGTCTTTGCTTTAGTTTTTAAATATAATTGTCCCGTTGGGTTCATGTTACTGTATTGAGATGTGGCTGGAGACCTGAGGAACAGTGAGAGGCGACTAGGAAAATTAATGTGTCTCAGTTGTGCCATTACTGCCACTGATTCTTTTCCATGTGGGCTGAGCTTGTCTTTTTGTCAGGTCGCCCCACGAGATTTTGTAGATACTTCCTTCGTTACGTCAGCCGATGCCAGCTGTTCCTGAATCTGGTGTAGGTGGTGAATGCAAAAAGGAACAGAAAATATCTGAAAATAAAAAAACATGTGTAGATCAGAGTCAAATATGGGAGAATTTGATTAAGGACAAGGCTGGTTTGAGTTTACTGACCACCACCTAAAACCTTGAGGAATTCCGGCTCTTTGCCATGTTTTTGCTTGGTGTATAAGGACAATTTAATGGAAATTTCAGACATTTTGAACAATGAACGAAAGTAGAATACATTTATATGTGATGAAATAGATGTTGGATACATAAAGGACTCCGGAATAGAAAAAAAGGTGTTAATGTAACATAATGTTACCCTCAAAATGCTAATGTGGAGAATGTTCTAGATGTATGGAGACCAGAAGCTTTAAAGGAGGTTGGATGTTTCATTTCCATGTTAAGTATTCTACTTGTAACCAATTAATGCCTGGATTATTCACTGGACCATCTGGTCACTCGCTGTCCAGTAGGAAGATGTATTCCTCTTTGCTAAGGAGAGCTCTGCATAATTTGCTAATCGCCAGGTGACTTAATTTTAAATTACGTAATAATAATTGGAGCTTTTCAAAATAAAACTTTAATCATGTTTTAAATGTATGTTAAGCGGGAAAGTAACTAAACGTGACTTGCTGAGGGACCGATGACCGCTCCTCCACATGGGGATAGGATATGTGCATTCTTTTAGGGCGATGCAGCCTCCGAAAGCGCGCGCGCTGGTCCGTCCGGGCCCAAATGTTATCAATTGGTGCCCGTACACGTGCTAGACGCCCACTCTCAACCTGTCCCGCCGGCAGCCTGCCCATCAAAATATATTTTTAAATTAAAAATCCACCCCCAGCATTCCTCGACCTCACGTCACTTCCGTCTGTATTTCTAGACCAGTTATGTGATGAATAGCAAGACAATTGCCTCAACCACGTTTGAAACACCAAATGTTGTTTTGCACCACTCCCTGCCATGGGCCCATTTGGTGCTGGCATGTACGTGCTAAAAATCGTTCGTTCCGTTTCATGGCAAATAAATAACCTCAGTATTAAAATATGCCTATATATTAGCACTTCAACTGATAATTTGTCTGAAAACATATGTAAGAAAATGTTTTAAAAGAGTATGAATTAATTTTGCAGGATTGTCAGTTTAATACAGTGATGATCGAGATGTGTTTTCTGTAGTATTAGCGTAACGGTTCAGTTACTACTTGATTGTCTTTAAAAAAAAAACTTTTCCTCAGTAAATACCAAAATAATTTCAACCTTTTGCAAAGTGTAAAACCCGATACTTGACTGTTTCACCTTTCATATCTTGGCCGTGTATCTGTGAGCACTTTTTGCAGTTGTTGTTTTGGGAACAGGGCGGTATAAACAGCTATGTACAACTTGGGAAACTCCCCGTCCTTTTGAGCGTGTGTGTGTGTGTGTGTTTTAACACTTTGCTTACAGTACTACTAGGAAATAAAGCAAACACATTAAAATCCTTTTTAACTGGCAATCTGGGCGGAGGTTTCCGGTAAGCGAGCCCCTTTTGACGTATTAAACACCCAAATTGACCATATATGGACATTTTCCTATACGTCAGCAGGAAAAGACCCCGACGCTTTCGCTTTTGAGACTTGCTTGCTTCTAAATTTGTCCATGTTAATTTGTACGGACACGCCATAGATGTGTGCATATTATTAATTTTCAACACCACACTAGAATGGAATACTATGCAGTAGGCCTTTTGTTAGGTGTGATTTCCTCTACACTACAGATATGGGAAACTTTGATCGTCACAATGTTATTTTAACTTGAGATAAATGTATATATTCACAAACATATAGTCATTTTAAAGGGTATTTTACTTAAATATATTGTACACAGATAAAAATCGTAAACAACCGACTTCATAGGAATTTGTCTGGATCAACCTGACACAAAATAATTTACATGGTTTGGGAATGCTGCAACGAACGAAATAACATAGTTGTAACAAAGGCATACTTAAAAATACACCCACCCCTCCCTCCTTAAGCAAACAACTTAATTTATAAACACAACCGGGATTCGTCGAATAATTTATTCCAGCCTTCTCCGGTCATCGGTGTCGCTGCACATTTTAATTATGTAAAACTATAATTATAGTATACATATATCTAGAGAGTAATAATCGGCGATCCACTGCTTTCAGATTTCTTTTACAAGAAAACAACAACATACATCTAAAGCAAATGTCCAGTGTTTGCACTTTAAAGGTAGTCTCTGGGTTTAAAACGTATCCATCTTGCTGGTTAGCATGAGCTGACAGCCACTGTTGACATGTGTCATGACTTTCTGTTTGAGCTGCGCCACTTGCTCCCTGAGCACCGACGCGGTGTTGGACAGGCCCGCATTGTCCGACTTCAGGATCTTCACCTTATCCTCCAGGCGAGCGATGCGCTCCAGTTTGCGCCGGCGGCACTTGGTTGCCGCCAGTCGGTTCCTTTGTCGCTTCCGCTCCGCCTTAATGCGCTCTTGGTTTTCCATGTTGATGGGCGACACCGGCGGGGAACTGTCACTGCTTTGCATGTCGGGGACAGTCTGCGGCTCTTCTTTCGGGGCGACCAGGCGCTGTGTGTGTAATCCTGCTCCGGTTAACGGGTGCTGAAAGTGATGGGCCGTCGCTGCCTGCTGCTGGGGCAAATAGCTGATGGTGGCTGTGGGGTAGTCGGATCCGGACGTGAGGTTAGTGTTGGAAGCGTACGCGTTCAGTGTTGTGTAAACAGGAGGCTCGGCAGGCAGGGAGGAGCCGAAGCCGGAGGCCGCCGCCGCCGTGCACGTCGTCACACCACCGGCTCCAATGGACACATTGGGCGGGGGTATATGGTTCATCTTGTGCAGTTCGTCCAGAGCCTTCACGAACCCGTCCGCGAAGCCCTCCTGCTCCTCGGTGATGCCGCAGTTGTAGAAATATTGCCCCGGCGTGGGTGTGGTAGTTATAACGCCGTTGCTGTTTTGGATGATCAATCTCTCCAGCTCGGGGGAAGCCAGTTTTAGCGTTCCGACGTCTTGATTGGCCGGCTGGAAGAAATCAGCTTCGGCTCGCAGCTGGGACTTCAGACTCCGGTACGGTTCGGCCGCGGTCAGACTCATGTGTTGCTTATGTAGCTTGAATTCGTGCAGGGAGGTGTCGGGGTGGCCGTAAGCCGAAATAAACGACTCGTCGTGATAAAACGGCTGCTCCATTTTTGTAAACATATAAACTTGGGTAAAATGCGCAAAATATAGTGTGAAAATCAAAAGTAGGCCTATTTCAATGGTTTCAAAGACGATGAAAATGACGAAAGGAATAAATGAACAGCATAGATTTAAAAAAAAAAAAAAATCCCGTCCTATTTTTGAGCGCTTTAAACGACAGTATTTTTCTGCTTTTAGCAAGTGACAACGTCCATACATTTCATCGTAACACACAAAAAGAGTGAACTATCCATCAAAGAAGAGAAAAAAACTCCGAAATATATTATGGAGAACTTCAATGTCCTTTTCCCCTGTGCGGCAACAAAACGTCCAGAGACTAAATTCTTGATTTCTCCCCTTTGTCCGCGGTATTTTTCCTATAAGTATTTTGCAGTATGCCAAGATGTGAGCAGGTTTTATTATGCTGCACAGAAGTGCCTTTCGTGTCTAAATGCCGGTGTTTGTTCTGCATGCCATTTTATATATATATATATGCAAACAGACAAACCGCTGCCAAAATCGTCCAGGATCAGCGATTGGTGTTTAGCTTTCTGACGACACTAATTCCCCCGCCTCCTCCACCTTCCTCCCACCCCGCGGTACAACGTCAGATCGCCGATGACGGTACTGCCAGGAACCAAGGCGATTGTAAACAAGCATTAATTGTTTCATCTGTTCGGAAGCCTAAATTTCAAATGCTAGGATATTTTGTATTCATATTCCTTTATAACATCTCTTTGAAAAAAATCAAATAATTAAAATAAATGGGAAAAGTTCTCCGTAAAGTACACCAACTGCGCCGGACATTAACGACATTTGCATGTATGCGTAAAATAAATTATTTCCGTATGAAAAATGAAATGCAATTGCGCTGTATAGTACTGCTTGTGCTTCGCTGGGCATTTAGTTTTCTCACACTTGCCAGTTGCAATCGTTAAAGGGGGGGGGGTCATCCCTGGTCTACATCATGCTCTAAACGTTTTTCTGCCTTATGGCAAGGTAATCAATAAAAGTTCAATGAAAAGCATTCGTCACAAGACCAAATGCGTTTGGGTTTTTGCAGTTATTGTTCCCGCTCAATCACCCTTTAAAGCCGCAGGTCTGCTATTAATCGCAAAAAAATATTATTTTCATCGTACGTCACCTTCCGTTCGACCTAAACAATTCTGAAACTTTTTAATTAGTTGTTTAATAATATTTCACTCACTGTTGATCAGTTGTAATAAAAATATTATGCCCCCGAGTAGGCTTATGAATAGCCTACCTGAAAAAGGTGGTGTGTACTTTGGTACCGAGCAATATGGTAATCTAATCCCGATGAAAAACTACATAATAATAATTATTATTACTATTATTATCATTGTTGATGTTGTTATAATTAGGCCTATTAACGCTTCGTCCTTTTTCGTCAGGATTAGAGACACAAGGATTCCTCAACAGGTGGCCTCAGAAGTGTGGATAACAAGGTGACAAGGCGAGGGTAAAACGCATAATGAAAAATGCAGAAGAACCTGCGTTCTGAATTGGTCGGGTGCGCAGGGCGGAATGTGTCGCCGCGCTGTCATGTCTGCCAAAAATCGGCAGATTCTTCACGGTGAAACATGTTGCTAGGATACGCCACGGGGCCTCTCAGAAATGGACTCGGAGTCACCGAATAAAACCTAAATCCATTATTATAAGGTTTATTACTTTGAGTTATGTACCTTCTGTATTTAAGGTGCTTTTTCATTGTACCTACATTTTTAGGGTTGGTGTACTGACACCCCATCCTGGATGTACCTTGATTCCTGGCTCATTTCAGACTTGCAGTTGGATAGACGTATGTAATTGATTAAGACAGTTGTTCAAATGTTGTCAGAGAAAACATTTCTAAGTCTGATGAATCTTGGTGTTACATTCCTGATCGAGGTATTTGGTTTGCTGCATGGAAAGTAGGCCTATATATGTATAATTATTAATAAATATTCCTGTCATGTGGTCGCTCAGAAAAAATGCACGTATAACATGTCAGCTTCAAAACGCCTTTCTCCTTCCTGGTTTTATCGGTGTGGTTTTGGCTTTCCAGCATCAGCGTCACAGGCTGGGCTTGACGCCTGTGACGGGCGGCGCTGAGGTCCGGCGCGGTGGCTGCTCGCTTCTGACACCCCGAGTGGGCTGCGTACCGCTGCCGCGGCGTTTCTGCAGGGCTTTCGGAAGCGCACTTCGTTATCTGTAGATGATGCGTGTCTGGGCGAAATGCCAGAGAAGTCTGCACCTTTTACTGCCTTATGTTATGCTCGTGTTTCCTCTGTGCCGTTATTATTACTATCATTCATGATGTTGTTATTAATAGTTATTCTATTTTCGGACATTATTCGAATAATTGTGTCTGGGAGTCTTGGAAGGAGGCCTATCTGTAGTTTAGAATTTGAAGAAAAATACATCTTAATTCAAATGGTTCAATCTCATGTTTCCAGTTACATGGAAATTAACCAATATAAATGAATGTTGAATAGAAGTTAAAGTTATGTACGGTAAGAGAGCAAATTGTAGGCCACATGTTTGCACTCTAAAAATGCTC
The DNA here is from genome assembly GCA_019775955.2 of Pollimyrus isidori. Lineage (NCBI taxonomy): Eukaryota > Metazoa > Chordata > Actinopteri > Osteoglossiformes > Mormyridae > Pollimyrus > Pollimyrus isidori. The sequence goes on from JABFDZ020000049.1 coordinate 2,713,660, forward strand.
CGTTAATAACAGCCCAGCCTGGGTTAACTGGCAACCCGTATACGGGGTAAATGTTGGACCTAATAAACGCTGAATTATTTTGGTTCAGCATCTTGAGTTATACAATTTAGCCATGATGCTTGTTTATAACAGCTACCCAGTGTCGGGTTAAATAAATAATTGGTATGGGATTGTTCATTTATGTCTCCTATTATTATTAAATGTAGGCCTATATTAATGCCATGTTTTAGTGGTTATATTTCGTTGTTAAATATAATCACCTGACAAATACTAAATCTAAATATTTATTGTCGATAGAATTAAGGGTTCAGAACATGTGATACCAACGAATTCGGCTGCATTTCAAGGTCAACCTGTCCGGGTTTAAGCCTCGATAATTACCCGCTTGACAAAACGTTTTCCCTCACGATGCCTATAGCATTGCAGGTAACTAACTAGCTTAATTTAACTATAGCTGATGTTAGACGAAAAACGGTATAACTTCATCGTTGAAATAGAGGGAGTAAAACTTCAAACTAATATTGTTGTTGTTAATATTTCATTGTAAATATTACTGTAACATAATGAACTAAAAGTTCAGTCCAGTCACATCTATGATTTATCAGCCATTTGAAGGGTATTTGGGTGCGTGTCCAACAGTTCCGATGAAATTTTTTTTATGTGATGTTTTTATGTGTGTTAAAGAACGGCTGTTCCCCCGACAAAGACGGTACAGGTTCAAAAGTGATGGATCCAAAACCTAACCCTGCTACTAGGTCAGGTCACACAAACACTGGGTCAGAACTGGCTACTGGACTTAAAATAACCAAGCATTTTCTAGATCTTGTGCTATTGGGTTGCATTTTTTTTGTCTTGCACTATTCATAAGATCTGTTAAAACAATTCTGAGTTTATTGTGATAATTTTAGATAGGCCTACTGGAAATTGAACAAGGGCATGTTTTATCCATTGGATTTCTTTGCCTCATCTTATAAATTGTATACTGGACTTTTTCGTCATTGTTACAGTACATATATATCATTCTTTTTTGTATGATTTATGTAATGTGTGTCTATATATGTCTATATGACTGAATTTAAACCCACATTAACTCCTTAGAGTCTTTGTTTTCCGGGTGCGGCTCTGCTTTTCGTGGTCGAAGCATCAGGCTATTCTGGCACGATCCATGACTCACAGCAGGCAAATCCACAGTCCTGCGGGGTCAAAGCCTCCAGACAAGTACAAGAGGCTTTCAGCTGCCCGTCAGTCGCTTCGCTTCTTGCTAGTCAGCAGAAGCGAACGAGTGAGTGGGAGTGACAGATGACAAACAAAGTACCGCTCCATGCCGCCATCAATGGCCCCGCTTGAGGAGGCCACTTACTGCCTTCTGAAGCATCTTTTCACCGAACAGTTGAACTTCTCACACACAATAGATGCTTTCATGTTGTTTCTCAGCGTGGGGGTTTGGGTAGCTATAAATAAGCCAATCCACAATTAAGAAGTCAGACCCATGTGACTTTATTGTGAAATGCGCTTGTGTTGCCTACTTATGACGGCTTGCTCAAACTTCATTATGTCTGTAATTGGAGGTTATCGAGAGGCTGTGATGTTGTGACGGATGTCAGACACGAGTGAGGAACCATTTCTGCTTTTGCCGGCTTCCTCTCCCTCAGCATCATGCAGATGGAAGCTGAGATTGCTGTTACCTGAACCTGTACTTTGGGGAGCATCTACAGAAATGGATCCTTAAAGCCAGAAGTTACCAGTGTAAATATCCGGAGAAATGCTAATATATATATATATATATAGAGTATATAAACTACTATGCAAAGTCTTACACTGACACAGAAAATAATATTTTAGATATGTTTAGGCTGGTGTAAAACTATGATTTTATGCCTGTCAAAGCTTTTCATTGTCAGCTTCCAAGTTTAAAACTTCTTTTAAAGTTGCCACAGTTTTTGCCGTTGCCATCCAGTATGCTCAGATATTTGTAGAAGTCGATCACTAGACCTCCTGCTTTGGTTAATCAGTACCTCATGAAGTTGATTAAACATTTAAGTTAATTATTTAAGTGAACTGACGTGAAATGATTGAGGTGCCCAAAGGAAAGGTTATTCTAATTCTATGACAAGATATCAGTAAATCTCTGTGGAACAGAATACATGTTTACTGCTTTTATTGTACTAGTTTTAAGTCTTACTCTTCAGTAGTATATATTCCAGGGTCAAATGATATATTTTCTGAGCAAAGATGCACTTTCTGCCAAGATAAACAGCTTAAACATCATTTTCTTTTATCACCTAAAACTTTTGCAGAGTTCTGCATGCTGCTCTGGTTAAATGTCCTGCTGTCTAATTGGGCACTATTGCAGATGGCTTCAGATAAGCTAATTTAAAAACATAAACCCTGGCCTGCTGTGGATTGGCATTCTGTCCCGGGGCTGTATCATAGAGCGGGATTTCTTACACAGCTAGATAACTCGTTGGATTTGAGGCAGCCTGGGCTAAATGTAAGACAAAGTCCATTTAAACTGGAATACTTTTAATCTGATGATTTATGTACAGTAAAAGGGGCACCTAAACCCTGAAATAAGAGTCCCTCACAGTTGTTCGGGCTGGTGTTCAGACACCTAAGTTTAGGAGTTTAGGAAACTGAGCTGCCAACAGAAAACTAATGCATATGAAGGACGACCCAAAAGGCGTTTTTCTATAGGAAGCATCTGCAGCAAGAATATAGAACTGTTTATTTGTGCACACTGTCCATTTAAAATTCTTTTCCCGTAATTTTATTCCTAGCCAAACACGGTTAGCAGTGGCCCATCTTGAGCATCATTTTGACATTTTCTGGCGCAGAAAGATGATGTTCCATGTTGGTTTATGGAGAATCAAAGACGAAAGGAGATGGGCGAGGGGCAAATCTTGGTCTTTCGTAAAAAACAGACTTGTCTTCACTGCTAAGTGTTGCAGATATCTCCCTTGCTAACTATTAGCACACCGTTACCTGCGCAGCAACAACACCCCGGGCCTCCGGTTTGAGAGGTAACTGTATACAGTAGCTCCTCCGTATCCGCGGTTTCTGTAACCATGGTTTCGGTTATCTGCGATTTACCACGGACTGAAAAAAATATAAAAGAATCCCTTTAATTTGAGAGTCTTGCATAATAATATACAGTGTAATTTATAATTACTATATTATATATAATGTCATTAATACGATTACAACATGTACGAACACAGAGGTTCCATTATATATGGGGTCGGCAGTTGGTTCGCTATTATCTGTGGTTTGGCCATCTGTGGTAGGTCTCGGAACGAATCACCCAATTTACTGATTATAACTTAAGGAGACGGGGATAGCGTCTGCATAGGGATGAGCAGCCGTTGGTTCAGGTGGTTTTCCGGTGTATTTCTCTGCTTGAAATGATATAATTCTCGATATATGGAAGTCTATAGTCAGACTCCTGATTTATTTGCTAATTAGTCATGCAGATGTAACTGAGCCATGAGGTACGGGACATCTTTAGATGCAACCTATCTGTACACTTTCTGGGTTTCTCCGTGTAGGGTTTGATTATAATTAAAGGGCTCATTACGTTCACTTGCAGTTCATGTGAAACATTAGAGATGAATATTTAATGATGACTTTAATGATTCGCCACCGTCTCGGCGAATCGTCAGTTATGTACTTCCAGTACGCGAATGCAGAATTGTGAAACAAGTAGGGCTTTATTGTCATAGCAATCAAATTCAGCACACTGCATACCTACCTGACGCCAGAAAACGTTACATGAAGCATACAAAGCCAAAATAAATAAAACGAAGTAAAGCCAAAATATAAAGTGAAAACGAATATTATTGGTGTGACCGGCTGTCATCTGCCTGTTATGAGAATATCGTTAATTAGCCGGGGGGAAACGGGATTTCTCAGATATCTGGGTTAACTAGTCTTCAGTTCAATGAGAGTTTGGCTAAGGAGCTAGAGCAGGGGTCACCAACCTTTTTGAAGCTGAGAGCTACTTCACGGGTACTGAGCCATACGAAGGGCTACCAGTTT
>JABFDZ020000049.1:2722854-2734876 GCA_019775955.2 Pollimyrus isidori
CGCTGTCTTCCCTCTCAGTCCCCCCCAGCGCCCCCTCCCCAGTGCTTTATTTCACGCCACCCCAAACCGCACCTGAAGCCAGCGCAGAGAAAGTCCTGCCCTTTACCCGCAGGAACACAGACGCCATGGAACCATTTGTGCCCGTGGTGTGAGAAAAGAAAAATATCCCCGACCAGCGCGGTGGTGACACATTCTCACGCGCACGTGCGCACACACCTTGCGTTTCGTTCCATGGAAGGGCTGCTGAATCTGTTTGTCACGCCTGTTGGAACTTTGCAACAGCACCTGGGTAATGGAGATCGGACATTTGGTGTAGAGCTGACTCACCTTCGGCATAAAACAACCCATATAACTGGAACATTTAGGTTTTTAAACTTACATATGTAGGCACCGATCTGTAATGCAACTGCAGCCAAGCATATGCTGTCATTTTTTGGCAATTCAGTAATGAGCTTATTTTACCTATTTACCATATTTTTCAATATTGCTACTGTTGTGATGTCAAGCTTTCATTCTTGTTTCAACATGCTGTATAAACTTGTATAAGATTACAATATAAAATTAGTGGCGGAACGCAACCCCAATGAGCATAAGTAGGATGAATGTATGGATTAATGAAATAAGGGTGACCTTAGACTATTTTTGCTGCTTTCTGAGTGATATTAGTGCCAATTAACCCAGTGTAAGTCCAACCTAAAAAGAACATCTTTATCAATAAGAATGTGCCCTAAAGGAACAACATGGTTTTTCTGAAACTTCACAATTGAAGAAACGAAGATATAGGAAAAGTACCAGATGGAGAGGAAAACATGATAAACGTGGCCTTTCTCCAAGCCGTCCAGCTCCCCCCCCAACGGCTGCTTCTGCTTCTTAGTGAAGTTTCCTCTCGGATGTATCTGAGAACTCAGCTTTCCTCACTGCTCTTACAAATGTTACCTCAACGCTTTACATTTCATGCTGCAGATTATCCATGATAATTAGTGATGCCTTTATTTAGGTACCTAAGCTCTCCCTGGACCACGAAGCTTCACCATTCTGCGCAGAAATGAGTTCCTCCATCTTTGTGTTACTGCTGACTGATCTGAGTATAGCCCTCTTCCCCATGCCTGAGCTGACCTGTATCCCTGTACAATAGTCCCGAACATGCCATCTTAGAGACTATGGATCCTGCTCTGGGATCTACCCATCTGTCATCTCACAGGAAGGCGTGAGATCAGTTGATACTCTGTTGTCTTCCAGTATTAACTACGTGTGTATTATATTGACGTAGCAATTACTTGGCATGAATATTTATTTTAGTCATAGTCGTATTTTTTTTGGCTCATTGGGAGCATTAATTGATTTTGCAAAGACCTACAAAAATAGCAGCAGCAGTCAAAGCAAGTTGTGGGAGTCTGGGAATCAGTGCGTGGGCTTTGTTTGCAAAGTAATATGGCTTCATAGAGTATTTACTAAGCAGGGGGCACCTTTTGTTTTGATCAGATGATGAGATCTACCCCATGTCCCTCTGTCCATCATGAACACATTCGGGTTTGACTCTCTCTCCCGGAGGCTTGTTTAGCCGCAGCGTAGATGACTTGCGGGTGCCCCCCGCTCCCGGCACAGTTGGAGAATTATCACTGTGATGGGAGGAACGAGAGCGGCCACTGGATGGAAAGGAACAGCTTCCAAGCGGGATTGGGGACTGGGCAGGGGCAAAACTCACACATGGAGCTTAACTTTGGCTTACAGAGGAAGAGGAAAGTGGCCTGTGTGAGTGTCCTTATGCATGTGTGCATTTAAGCGTGTTTGTATTTGCAGTGCACATGCATGATAGATTAATGCATTAGCGAATGAGCTGTTGACAGTAAAATTGTGCCTTCAGGTGCATCACCAGTAAATCTACAAGCTTGGGCACTACTTTTGGATGCTTGCGTGTGTGCCCCTTGCTGACAGAAACATCCAGTGCTGTGAGTTTCTTTCTTACTCAATTTGAGGTGTAACTTTCATTGACCAAAAACCAAAGTTCAAGTAAATATAGTCTCTTTCCTTACATGTCTAAAACTGTCCTCGATCATGCAAAGAATAAATTCTGGATTCTGACCTGTTCAGCTTGATAGCTAATTGACACTGTCCTCCTGGATGATATGGACACCCTGTGATCTCTAAGTGCAGCATGCAGGTCATTGGTTCTCATCCTGCCGGTGCTATTGGCTCCCTTTGTCAAAGGGCGCCATCAGATGTTCCTGGTCAGCCTCCCTTAATTCAGGAGACTGCTCTGAAGTAGTTTAAGTCTCATCACTCACATAGACTCTTCCAGCTGTGTTGAGAAACACAACTGGTCAGGAAAAAACTGGTGTTCCACATGGCTTAGCTCTTGGCCCCATCTCCTTGTCTCTGTTTGCCGCCTCTATATGTCAAATCATTTAGTTCCATGGCTCCTCCAATAACTACTATAAAGAAGGCATCTATCTTTCCCTGACCTTCCCAAATGACACAACAACCCCATCACATGCCTCGCTGACACTGAAGCCTCCCGCAGCTGAAACATTTTTAGACCAAGCTTCTGGTCTCCCATGGCAACCCAACCAGTTTGACATGACAGGTTGGATCAGCGTAGTTGTCGCTGTCCTGGTTTGCCAGGAAAATAAGGGCAAGATGGATAACCAGGAATCCATTGCCCACCACAATGCAGTTACTTCCCAATCTTAAAAATCTATTTCATAGAAATTACCCAACTCCTTTTAAAGGCACATGTCATCTCACAACTGGTCCACTGTAGCACTTATAACCGCCAGAGCTGCCTGTGCTGTGAAGTCGCCACGGATGATTCAAAGTGCCGTAGCTGCTTGGCATTCAGTCAACCGAAATGCTCTGGTGTTACACCCCTTCTTATCTCTCTTCATCGGCTCCCTAATGGCATTTGCATCAAGTTGGAGTTCCTGCTGCTCGCCTTCAGACTCGTTGATGGAACAGCATGGCCCCAACACAGATACACTCATCAGGTCTTACGCCCATCTCACACTCTATGGTTAGCAACCAAACATCACCTGATATTTCCTTCACCACATGAAAACAGGTCTTGTAATAGACACTTTCCATGCTTTGTTCCACTAATGAGAGACAACTTATTCAACTACATTTGTAGAGCTTTCAAGAAACGTTCTCTTTCCAGAAAAATGCACCTAACCTCATTCCACTAATGACCCATCTTCCCTCTCTGTCTTTGTTGATTGATTCAGATAATTTCATTTAGTATTACTGGATATAGTTTGAGCGTTAGTTATATTAATTATAACTCTTGTTCCTATATTATTTTTCACTTGTTACTGGTCACTCGCTGGAGCCGAACCCTAAGCCTAAGCCTAACCCTAACCCTAAGCCGAACCCTATTATTACCTTTTCCTGAGTTAGCTCCTTGACAGCTGTATGATTGTGATGTATTATCTGTCTCAGTTGTACGTTGCTTTGGATAAAAGTGTCTGCTGGATAAATAAATGTAAATGTAAAATAAATGTTAGGCCTTCCCCACCCCTCCGGGTACCTCTGGGACCTTTGAACCTGAATCCAGTTGAAGACGACTGCGCGTTGTGGTGATGCAACCCCATTCTCTCTCTCCTATCATCCATCTCCTTTTTGAAGTGGTCTTTTGAGAATCCATCTTTGAGAGCTCCTTGACTGGCTTTTGAAGTTTGTCTCCATATCTTACCAACTCTCTTTCTCTGCCTATGTTTCATCTTGATCTGCTTTATCATTGACATTCAGGATCAAGAGTAAAAAGAGGTAAAAACAGAAATTGAAGTGAATCCCCTTTCCCCGCCTACACTGTGCTCAGTCTGGCTTTTGTACCTAGAAACTTAGAGAAAGAGAAACTGGTTTGCGTCAGTCTCCCACCTTCTATGGGCCTTGCAGCTGTGATTGACCTTGTTTTGTTTGTAGAGGTCAACACATTTTTAAGCACTTCCTGTGACGTTCATTAATTTTTAAAAATATGATGCCCACTTGTATAGTTACACCACAATGCAACCATCAACTTGGACCAGTAATCAGAAGGTTATGCTCTCACATTCTTTATTAACTGTAAAAAGTGAGAAACTTTATGCTGAACGACACTGGAAAAAAACTGCACTCCCATAGTGCTCAGACACCCTTTTCCAGTGTTTTACATCAGTTTAGCGAAAGGGGTATTTATCAGACATTGTACTGATCTGATTTAGACAATTTCCCATCCGAAAGCCAGTTGACACAGGATGCCCATGACCCACACGTACACAGTTTTTCCACTGTTGACCCTCTGTTTTGCCCCACAGTTGTAACTCTGAAAGCCATGCATCCTGGATTTCGACCATGTGCTTTCGTCTACCATTGCTCCTGAGTTACAATGGCTTTCCTCTATTATTCCCCCTGGGCCGACATCACCTTCAACGCCAGCTTGTAGCCTCTCCAGCTCCAGCCGATAACTGCCTGCCAGGCACTGCATCCAGCAGTCAAATGCTGCTGAAAGTCAATAAGCTGAACCTCAGTCTGCGGCCGCACTGGTTATTAATACCGGTCTCTGGGAAGGATTTGAGTTTTTTCAGATGCCAGTCACGTATGTGCAGTGCCTACGCGCTCTCCGTGCACGCTGAGGCTGCTGCGTAGCTTTTGTCCGGCTCTTATGCTCACACCAGCCTCAGATTACACAACAGTATGCTATCGGTGCTTTTGCACATTTATCAGCAGCTATAAAGGATTGCAAACCAAAAAATGTAACATTAAGATCACAGTCACTTTACCTATGAGTTGGACTATTCTCTAATGCTTTAAAATATAACAATCTTACTATAACAGTTTTACCACATTGTGACATTAATGACTAGCTATGGCACAATGGTTCAAATATTCCCCAGAATGTAACAAAAACCAGTTATTTTGACATTGTGGGGACTATTCATTCAGTTCCCCACTTTGATCTGTGAATGCAATCAAAAAACTAAAAATGCCAACAGGCTCGTATTTTGTTTGGTTACTTATGGTTAAGGTTAGGGCTGGGTAGGGGTTTAAGGGTGTCATGCTGGGCTTAGGGTTTTCCCCATAAAAATAAATAGAGTCTCCACAAAGATATAATTACAAACCTGTGTGTGTATGTGTGTGTGTGTTTATGTGTGTGCCATGCAATCTACTGGCATCCTATTCATAATATACCCCTGTCTTGTACCTGATGCTACCTAGGATAGGCTCACGGTCTGTCAGCCTGTTTAAGATGGACGGGCTAATTATGGTATAAACTCTTGTAAAGGGAAATGAATAATTTGTCTGCTACATTTTTTATGCGTTGCCCCCTACAGTCCTTCTTGTCTTTTCTTGTCTCTGAAACCTGTGGTCCCAGTGTTGATATTTTTTTCGGCCCATAATTTGAATCTGGCTGTTCAGAAAGTTCTTGAAAAGCCAAACAGAAATACAGGAAGCAGCTGTCGCCAGGGAAACAGACGGAGGATCTGTGGAGGAGTACGGGAGAGGTAGGGAAAAAATGAAAAAATGGATGGAATAAAGGCCACTTGGGGTGTGCTGTTTTTCCTTGTACCCGTGTGATTTCGGCAGGAAGACACAGGAATGCTCTTGCGCATCTTTGTCTAGGAATAGCCCAGCTGACGCATGCTAACAGACGAGCCTCGCGTTGCTGGCATTGCTCGTTCTTTCACTCACTCGCTCGCTCTCACCCTTTCTTTTTCCCATCCTCCCTTATGACAACATGTCCCTACATCCCTCCACTTTCTCCCTCACACCCCTTTCTCTATCTCCCGAAAAGTCCCGGGTGCAGCTGTTGGCGCAGGGCTTGGCAGTGCGCATCCCGGCCTGGCAGAAAGCCCCGCCTTCGCTCCCATGCCCAATCCGCCTCCTCCGCTAGCTCGGGAGAATCGCGGCGCCCGCACCTGCATCCAGCGGACATGGACACTCTCCCGCACGGCCCAGCGGCCGGTCTACATTCCGGAGAGGCAGCGGGGGAGTCAACACTTCATGCGGATGGCCGGAACGTCATGCGTCGCCCTGTCGATGAGCTGTACCTCTCTGAATCCTACCCACCCTCCATCTCTGTCAGAAGTGACACAGACTATCCAGGTGTGACTCCACCCACCCCTCGCCCCCCCCCACCATTATTGCACCGCGTGCCTCAAGCATACTGAGTCGAGATACAAAAACCACTCTGTGATCGTGAGCCTGGAAAAAAAAGCACAAAAACAGAAATCCACACTCCCAAAGACGAGACAAAGTCATAAAGAAGCAGCGGCTGAAACCTGAACCTGGAACTGAGCACCGTCCATCTCAACACAGCAACCGGCAGAAACCTCACCCTGCTGGCCGACTCACGTGACAACTCACTAAGTATGCTAAAGGTTACACAACGTCACGCACAGAGGCTGCAACTTCACCCATTTAGTCGTATCCTTTGGCTTAAAGCTATTTTTATAAATCAAGTAAATGCAACTCAAAGTCACCAGTTTGATCTTTGGTATCAGTGAGATAGAAATGCAACCGTTCCAATGTGACAGTACAATGTCGGAAACACACACAGCTTTATATTGTTATATGTCATATATACCGTATACACACACACACATTGTGTATATGTGCATGTCTGTATCTGCGCACGTGTATATGGATTTGTGAGTGTGTGTATGTATATATATATATATATATATATATATATGTGTGTGTGTGTGTGTGTGTGTGTGTGTATGCGTGTGTGTGAATGTGGCTTCGGTTTATATTACTTTGAAGGCACCAAATGTCCCCCACAATGTAATAAACACCTCTTTTTTGATGTTGTGGGGACCATTTTACGGGTCCCCGCCAAGATCTGTGAATCAATTAAAAAAGGTTAGGGCTGGGTAAGAGGTTAAGGTCGTCATGTTGGGATTAAGGTTTTCCCCATAGAAATGAAAGAACAGTCCCCACAAAGATATGATTACAAACCTGTGTGTGTGTGTGTGTGTGTGTGTGTGTGTGTATACAGGCACTCCCTGGCTCATGATGGTCCATGTTACTTTTTTGATTCAACACTTTATTATAAATTAAGCTCTGTGTTAATGATTTTGCCCAACTGTAGGTTAATGTATCTCTTCTATGCATGTTTAAGGCAGGCTAGGCTGATGTCTGTTAGGGTTAGGTAGGCACTGCAGTAAAATGCATTTTCACCTTATGATATTTCTACCTTACTTTCCATATGTGAGCCAATTATACAAAAGCCTCGTGTCAGCAATAAGGTGTGGTGACACGACATTACTAGAATATGCTTTTTTTAGCTTTTAATTGTTATTTAACATCTAGCGGACCATTTAAATCCATAAACAAACAAGCTTGGCTATTACATGTACAGACAGGGGAACAAAAGTGCTTTCTTTACACTAATCCTGTGTGAGACAGAAGTTAGCTTATTGGTTCACCATTGTTCCTGAAGATGGCTTCAGCGTGGCAGAGGGGACTTTGCACTAATCCCTGTTAGAAATCTGGTGCTCTTCTCCTCAATCCACAAACCGGTGCGCTGCATTGCTGAAGGTCATCGTGAGCAAGACCAGAGATCTGCACTTCCGAATCGGAATCAGAATCCACTTGGCCAGCCAGGTATAACCGCATGTACTCGGAATCTGTTCTGGCAGTGTCCCTGCCTACATTCACAGACAACATAGCACATAAGTAAAGAAGTAGGTATAAGCAGAAATACGATTACACCAAAGTACGGCAAAGTGCAACTGCTACCAATCTTCATTTCATAAAGAAGCTTTATGCTCAGACTAGTTGAGACTTTTCTGGACAGTCAAACACTCTCACGTTAACCTCTGCTCATAGTCACATTTCATGTTTACAATGATTGTTCTTCTGAAGATGGACGTGTCCCTCAGCCACTAGAGGGACACTGGGTATGTGTACTGTCCTCGAAAATCACATTCCCTGTGGGTCGCTATTGATTTTCAATAAACACGTAATTAACACTTAAATTGCCAGGTCCTGGTCTGGCCCTTATTTTTAAATTACTGCAGTAATAATTGGTGAACAATCTGTAACTGGAGAAACTTCTGTAGCATAACTGGCCACAGCTGTGCCTTTTACACCATACTGTGAAATACAGAACCAGCAGTAGTATGAGGAGTCACGTCTGTGTTTCTGTTGCCCTGATGCCTATTTCCATGCCCCCACCCTTAAAAAAAGTAAAAGGCTTGATGGTAAAATGGGATCATTCACCTGGGCTTTGGTGTGTCACTCGCCTGTTTGGAGCATATAGAGTGTAGGGACTCAGTGCCGCCACCCTGGGCTGGGGTAGGGCTGTGACTCGCCATACCTCTGTCTGACTCACTGGTTGGGCCTCGCCCTCATGTTTACAGCAGGGGTTCCGGGGGCAGGTCATTTTGGGGACAGACATTCTCTGCTGCTGGCTTAACGCACCCCCCAACTGAAGCTGGAAATTCACGGGTGGAGGGGACAGTGGGGGTTGATTGGAAGAGACAGAGGGAATGAAAAAGCAGCAAAGACAAGCTAGGGGTGGATCTTTCAAATTGCGATCTTTGCTAATGAAGCTGACCGAGCGCATGCAGATATTAAACTCGCAATGACAATCATGTGCCGTCCCCTTTCTGAATCAGCCTCTCCACGCACCAGCTGCTGCTCGCTAACAGATTCCAGATCGCTGCGACTCCCCTCCCCCCCCCGCATCCCATTCTTCCTGCCATTTCTTCTTCTTCTTCAAACTGGAAGTGGGCCGTGAGTCAGGGCCAGAGAGGAGCGAATCTGCACGTGCGAGTGTCTGGGAGGCCGCCAGCTGCACAGCGCTGCGCTTTGAGAAGTGCTTCTTGGAAATTAAGAAAAGGCCTGACTGCTGTCGGATTTCTGGGGGACTTTTACCCAGACCACTGAGTGTGTGCGTGTCTGCCTGGATTACCTTTAGATTACATTGTGTCAACCAAATGTTCCCACAATGTAATAAAAACCTGCTTTTTTGACATTGTGGGGACCATTTCTCACATCCCCACAAAGATCTGTGAATGCAATCAAAAGTACAAATGCCAGAATTTTGTTTGTTTACTTATGGTTAAGGTTAGGGCTGGGCAGGGGTTAAGGTCATCATGTTGGTATTAGAATTTTCCCCATAGAAATGAATGGAGAGTGCCCACAAAGATATACTAACAAACCTGTGTGTGTGCGTGCACAAGTTACTCTTCCTTTACCACTTCTGTGCCAGTGAATGTATCTGCAAGATTTGCTCTTGTACCCTGAACAAATTTAGAAAAAACACCCCCAGGAATTTATAACCTTGGGTCCGGCCGGCCCGCGTGGGAGGACCCAGGAGAGCCATGTTTTTGCTGGGAGAATGCAGCTTGTGTTTGTTTGCGACCGATGGGGCCTTGATGGCACCCTGCCTCCCACAATGTCACCAGCCAGCCTGCCGAATGACACACAGGTGACACCCCAGCCTACACCACGCTCTCTGAGTGAGGTGACAAAGACAAGCACACGTTCAGAAGGTGGAACCCGCGAGAAACAGGGAAGGTCAAATGGAAACCCAGGAGAGGAACCAGCAACAACATATACAAGCTGAGTTACTGTAGCTACTGAATTAGCTTAAACACCAAGCTGCATAAATATACCCGTGAGTGTCAGATTATAGCCTCTATATGTCATTTTCAAATAAGCAATATCAGTTTTGGAGGTTCTCTCTTAAGCTACATCTCAAAACTCAAGTCCATTTTTTGTTATTTTTGAGATGAAACCGAAAGTGGCTCAAACTCAGGCCTCCTTATCATATGCTACAGTATCGAGAATTAAAACTCCTTCAGTTCTCATGTAATCCAGTGAAGAACCTGTTAAATTTGCAAATCTCCATAGAAATTTTTACAAAAACATTTCCTGCAGACTGAGTGAGTTTGGGGAATTTCCTTAAATGACTTACATAGCAGAAAATATGCTTATGGTCCTCTTGGTTTGGTCTGAGATTATGATGACTTTATACCCGCATGGGTGAAAGATAACACAACGAAACTGAAACCAGATGTTTGGGCCGGATGGTTCGCGCCAATCTGTGGCAAGGCGTGACCTCACTTCCTCTGATGGGATCTCAATGAGCGTCCGTGGTGATAAACCTGGGGCTTCGGTTTTAGGATGTGGGGCACGTCTGGCAGGAAGTCACCGAACGCGCCGTGTGTACTGCAGTCCGCAAGCACACCCGTCAGCGCGGGGCCAGATCCAGTCACAAAACCGGACAGTTTACACGTGGGCAAAGAACCTGCTTTTAAACTGGGCGGCGCTTGGGAACAGCTGCCTGGATTATGGTAGTGGGATTATGTGGGGTCTGTAAAGTTGGAGGGGGGTAGGTGGAACAATTCCAAGGTCCCTTAAATGATAGAGGCCCTAAATAACTTAGAACATGATTGGTATGCTCTGGCTTGGGGGGTCGATATGATATGATTTCATGGAGCCTAAAATCTATAGTGGTGCCCGTGGGAGCCAGGAGCAGGCGAGGGGGCACGTACCTGCCTGCTGTGATCACTTGGCCCGGGTGAGTGCGCTGCTGGGAGCCGGCGGCTGCCCACACAAGCTCGCGGTCCCCGGCGCCAGTCCCATCCCATCTCATAACTCGATACCCTTGAGGGGTAGCCCTTCCCTCCAGAGCAGAGGTAGCCGAAAGCAGCCGGCAGGCGAGAAGATTCCCGCTCAAAAGAGAAAAAAGCTAGTGAGTCACCTAAACTTCCCAAAAGCCTTTTCTTCCAGCTTTACGGGAACTGGAACACAATTTATTTTCCCCTTCATCTTTTTGACAGGCACCGGCTCGGACGCCTGGATCAGCGCCTGTGTGGCCACTGCATTTTCCCGTGGGTGGGGAGGCTTAATTATTACCACTGGAACTGGCAAACTGGCTGCAAGCTCTGCACACTGGGGGCTTGTATGTAGCTTCCTGTACTGGCACCAGTTACCTCCAAGGCACACCATTACTCAGATGTTAGACAAAAACATGCTTGCCGCTCCTGCGTGTTACTGCTCGCTCGGCACAAAATGAAAAACGTTTCCACAAGAACTTTGCGGCCATGTCCCGGTCAGGAGGTGACACCATTAAGGAGAGTCAACCTGCAGCTTCCTCCCGTCTGCTCCTGTAACTGCAACTGGCGGCTGCGTAGGAGGTCAGGCAGGAAGCATGACGCCACATCTGGAATGTTCTGCTGCAGTTCAGTTGGAGCTGCATGCTCCAGACCAGAGCTCCTCAAGGGTGAAACCTGGTTTACCAACCGGAACATTCTATCCAGTGGACATTACACATACTGCACCTTCCCCACATCTCTGCGGTATCTGTCATATCATGACATCTGTTGTATTTATTATTTCTACAGTAGCCACCGTATCTGTTATATTGTGTGAGCACCCATAGCTCCCCTGAGTCAGTGCGCTTGCCTTTTCTATTTCTATTTACTAGGTATCATTCTCATTTTCCCTTCTTCCTCTTATGTTGCACTTGTCTTGTTCTCTGCACTTTATGTATATATGCAGCCCTGTGTTCCTGGGGAATCTTAATATGTGCCACTGTTGCTGGGGATTATATATACACGGTATGACAATAAAGACCCATTTGACTCGACTTGACACTCGAAACAGGCATTTCGTCACACTCCCAGACATATGACTCATTGGCCCAATGTTGTGTATCAGTCTACCTTTTCAAGATTGACCATTCATTCAGGAGATCTACAAGATCTATTCATAATGACTCCTAATGGAGATGGAAGTGTGCAATTGTAGAGTCTGCCTCCATTAATTGCTGTGTAGTATATGATGGGACTGAAGGCACAAGGCTGGAATTGACCTGGCGTGGGACACCAGCGCATCGCAATGTTGAAATACACTGCTGAAAAAAATTAAAGGAATGCTTTGAAAACACATCAGATCTAAACGGGGAAAAAAAATCATGCTGTATATCTATACTGATATGGACTGGGCAATGAGTTAGGAATGAAAGGGTGCCACATTGTTTGATGGAGATGAAAATGATGAACCTACCAGGCTGTATTCAAAGACACTCCGA
>JABFDZ020000049.1:2760098-2771376 GCA_019775955.2 Pollimyrus isidori
GCAATCGGCAGATCATGATCTTGGTGATCGGTAATCGGTGATCGGCCCCAAAAATGCTGATCGGAGCATCTCTAGTTTATATCACTAAATCACCATCACCGGTGGCGGCACCAAACACATTTGTTACTTGATGTACACCTGTTAATTGCGTAACACATAATACTCCCTCATGTCATACTACATTTATGGAAAGCAGAACGGGAAGACTTCGATTCTGCATGGTTATGCTTTAAAAATCAATATACCAGAAACAATTACTTGGTAATCCCTAAATCATCGCCTAGATCGAACTGCCATCGCGCAGTCCGTCCCTGCGCCGTCATTCCCTACCTGCACGTCGTCTTCCCAACACCGCCTTTTCCTCCCACGAAGATCCATTTTAGCGACTTCTGCTCAATTATATTTTTTAGGGTCGGTTCTAGCGGCTCTACATCAGGTGCATCTTCGAACTCATCGTCCATAGCAGCCGCCATCTTTAACACCGACCGGGTTTTAAAAAAAGAAAAAAACAAGGTAAAGTCGGAGGCATCAGGAAAACGGAAACGCCGACATGTTGGCTCTCCGACGTGCTACAGTTTCAGTGCGTGCACTAATAAGCCACTTTATCCGTTGAGACATTTAATAATATAATTGTTTAGGACTATGGAGAATGGTGGAACACAGCATTTGAAATATTTTATCTGACGTATTTTAAGAACGGAACGTATTTAACCCTGAAACGGAGCCTTTGGATTGCCTGACAGATTTGGCTCCAGTCCAGTAGGTGGCAGTACTGTACCTACAAGACGTTTAAATACCTCCATAAACCAACAAAGGTGCAACTCCGTGAAAGGCAACATGGTGGACGCCTGGAAAGGTTTTCCAATAAACTTTAAGAGAAATAATTAAGATAACAGAGCATTATTTCCATTGAATCTATAAAAATTAGTTTTACTTTTGTGAAAAGTGTAAAAAAAAAAAAATTTTAGAGTCTGTAATCCATTTAATCTCTTATTTAATCACGCTTGTAGCTGGATGGTTACATGCATGTTGGTTATGATTTAGTCATCTGCAGGAATGGTCGATCTAATCGTTAGCCACCCGACTGTTTAACTACAACGCGGAAAGGTACAAAAAGCGACTTTATATCCGCTTGTATAAAACGTCATTAGGTAAACTGACTGTGGAGTTGGTCGGGTGGGGTCGCGCATTGCTGTGTTACCCACAGCCGGAGAACGCCGCCGGAACATCGTTATTACTTGCAAATAAAATACCAAACATTTAAAACGAACACCATGGACTCAAAACGCAGCAACACGAAAACAAGTCAGAGTAGCAGTAGCTGCGATTCAAGCGGCAGTAGTCCCGGGGGCTCGCCCTCAAGCCCGGCTCCCTGCAAGGCGCCCGGGGGTAACGCGTTCGCCAACGACGGCAGCTTCATGGAGATGTTTAAGAAAAAAATGGAGGAGGAAAAAAGGAAAAGAGAACTGGAGGAAGAGCGGAGCGAAAAGAGATCTGCAGAAGAGGGACAATCAACGCAAGAAAAGAAGACATTTAACGTGACCAGCTTTGTAAGGGGTTTGGCAGTAATAACGCAGAGATTAAAACAAGCCAGTAAACTAGCAACATCCATTTTCATCTAGTTAAAGTTTGCTGAGTAGTGTAGTATCTTATTTTGCGGCGAAAAATCTTAAAAGATTTAATCCTAGTAAATAGCGAGAGGTTATTATCAAATAGCATTGCATTAGAAAACATCGAACATAGTTGATTTCTAAGAGGCAGCATTGTATTTATCTATAATACATTAATGTCCTGGCTGTAACAAAGTAACGGTGTGGGAATAGCGCGTTCCGATGAATACGTTAATCCCTGCTATCGGGCCATTCAGTCCGGCCAGTGAGTTACACTGTGGGGACGCACTGAGTAGCTGTGTCAGTGTAGCCTGAGGTCGCCGACTTTGATCGTTCCCGTCATGATCGGTACACCTGGAAAAGCTCCTGTAACGGTTGCAGTCTTTTATTCCCTACAACCCAGGTGGGCAAGCGGAGAGGCGGCGCCAAATTGGCCCTCAAGACCGGGATGGTAGCCAAGAAGCAGAAACTGGAGCCAGAGGTGCTCGTCTTGTTTTGAAATTAAATGAATAATTCGTGTTGTTAAAAATCGTATGAAATGGGCAATTATAAAAAATACCAACCAGTAATATAACTAAACACTTTGGATCTCGTAAAAATTGTTGATGACACTGACAGAACTTCTCTGTTGTGTGCAGAAACTAATGATTTATTTGTATTGATATGTGAGATTCCCCCCCAGAGATGTATGGTGCCCTTCATTGGAATGGTGTTTACTAACCCATATAAATGGTTTCTTCCTCCAAACAGGGTTAGCACAGTATTAGCAGCTTTTCGCCATGACGTTATACTGCACATTGCCTGAAAGGCAGCATGTGGGTCAATGATACGTTTCTGCAAACTTACCCACAGTCTCTCCCATTTTCCAGGTTGTGGCTGGTAAAGGAGATGCTTGGACTAAGTATATGGCTGAGGTCAAAAAATACAAAGCGCACCAGTGTGGCGACGATGACAAAACCAGACCTCTGGTCAAATAGACTTCCGTGCCGCTCTTTTTGTCCTCCCTCTGCCCCTGTCCTGAACACCACCTGGCCCAGGTACACGTGACCTCGCAGTCTTTGGGGAGAAGAGAACAGACTGTCCTCTAAACTGCCTGGCTTGTGCTTCACTAAAATCAGGCTGAAAAACTTTGTATTTTTTCTTCCCACTTGCCGTCATGGATCCTTCATGTCTCTGCCCCTGTTTTTTACTTTCATAGTTGACTGCATTTCATACTGAGTTAAGGCAGCTAAGTGTGCAGATGTATTTACTTTTGACGTGACACAGAGTGTGTTGCTGTCATAGTTGGAAATTGCTTTGTCTTGTGAAATTGTTTCTTCTATCCGCATATGGAAGCTGCATATGTAACCATCACCATCGTAAAGTAAAACTTTTCCTCCATATTAAATGGTTTCTGTGGTCTGAGATGTTAACCAAGAATGCTGTGAATAAAGCATGAAAAGTGCCTCCCCCCCAAACTATAAAGGGCCCATCATGCACTATACTGGGGGTGGGGCTATGTTTTATGGTATCTGTTATTTATTTAATCTATACCCCATTCCATTAGGGGGTGGTGTGTGGTTCAGCGGATTCGGACTCTATAGGAAGGTAGTTGTTCCAGTCCCGGGGCCAGCAGACTTACTGCTGTCAGGCCCCTAAACAGAGCTTCCGGTCGCTGCAGGCATGCTGCTGACAGCTGGTGCTGTGACTCTCACCTGTGTGTGTCTGTGTGTTACCGAGATCAAGATGGAGCAAGTGAAAAAGTGAGAATGTACCTACAGCGATAAATAAAGCATCACTGTTGTGTTTTACATATTTAGCAGACACATTTATCCCAAGTCATGTGCAAATGAGGCAAATAGCACATTGCAAACATTCATGCTGTCAAGGAGTCAATTAGGCATAAGTGCAGCTACTGTATGCTGAGCTTCCAATGGACTTCCAATGTCATAAGAATAATACGAGCATTCAGGGAACGCAAAGAGGTATAAGAGTAGTAGAGGAATTCATTGAACAGATGGGTCTTTAAGGTGGACATGGAGTCCAATAACTGGATGTGATTCAGAAGCTCATTCCACCATCAGGGAGCCACTTACCCAATACAAGTTTTTTTCCATGTGAATTTAGGCCCATTGACCTCACCTGTGAGGATGTTGGATGTTTCCTGTTTGAACGATTAGGCTGCAAGGCATCTTTGCCCTTATTAAGCAGCAGTGGCTTGTGGGTCTGGACCGGTGCAAGAATGGAGTGTAGTACATTGTGGTCCTGAGAGGGAACTTCTCCTTGCTAGGCGACATTAACATCAGTCCCGAAGCTGACAAAAACATACAATGCAAAGACAGGTGCTGAAATGCAGTGCATGTCCTATGGGTTCCTACAGAGTTTCTGCCTGACTTTATCTTATCAAACCCTGTTGGGTTTTAATTCCCAAAGCTTCATGTCAGTGTCTGACGGCCTGTACTTTTTTTTCTTATGTTGCTCACCTGGATGATGTCACTGCATCTGCACTGTAGTCTAAATCGATGATGCAAAATGTGTTCTCTCCATCTTCACTGCACAGTGCGGTCAACCTCTTGGGGTTACTCTCCACAGCTGGATGTGCAGTGGAGCTCGCTGCGGCCATAGGAGTACACTGCACACTGCCTTCATTCCCTGCTAGTGTGTGACTCAGCTGAAATGAATTCCGTCACACATATACTCCAGGTCTTATTCACCCATCTTTCTGCAGATTCATTACAGGGTCATAAGGGGTCTGGAACATATCAAGCATAGGGCACAAGGCAAGAGAAACCAGGGATGGGATGCCAGTCCACACTAAGGCACGTGGGCATGCACAAGCACAATATGTATCTGAAAGGACCATGCACAACAAACCTGCCCCCCACAGAAGTGGCAGCATTAACTGCTACATAGTTACTATCATCTCCCATTGAATATATACAAATATGAAACATGCAGTAGAACATACACAAGTATGATAATTCTAATAGTTTTATAAGAATCACCTGCAGTCGTCGTCTTGTCCCCAAGTTTGTTTAAGCTCCCTGGGAATTCTGGGCTCTGCCAACAAGCCTGTCTGGACCCATTTTTTAGCTGGTTGAGGATCCTTCCAAGGAAGTAGAAGCTACCTGCACCCCCTTCAGCTGCCTGTAATATTAGTATTGGAATTCTATCCTTTCACTGTGATTAAAGGGCTAATCTGACCACCTCTCTCACCACGTAACTTCTCCCTTACTCTGTTAGTCCCAGAACGTAACTCTAACCGTCTCCCTTAAGCAGGTGTAGACCTTAAATGCTTAGGACATTTCAGGGGCACCATAAGGCTTTTGGAATCTCCCAAGGTGTATTAATCTCATGTGCATAATATATATATATATATTTATTATGTACACCATATTATGAATATATTATGAATATATCATCAAAAGACGGCAGATTATGTGTCCATTATTAATGTTTTCTATCAATAAAACTGCTATTTCATAATTGCAAAATAAATCGTTCATGACGATTTATTAATATTTTATAAACATCAGTGGAATTAGAACAATGCATTTTTTCTTGTTTATATGCTGCCCCCTTGTGGGAAAAAATACAATCAGAACATTAACAACACGGTTAATGAAACAACAAACTCTTTTTTTAAAAAAAAGTATCGGCCCATTTCCCGATTTGTAATGTGGTCGTGTTAAATAGTTTCATATTTAAATATTTTTAGAGACTGTATCACGTGAAACGTATAAGGAATAAAACTCGTGTTGAACAACCATTATGTGCTCTTCTTCTATTCCATCTACTTGTCAGGAGATGGCAGCATTCTAAGAGAAATAATAACACCAAATTGGTGTATTCCGCATGTTCTCGCATGTTCTCCCCGAGTTATTCTCCGGTTTCCTCCAGAAATACAAAGTCACGTGACAATGTAAGGCCGCCCATGCTGGCATTTTCTCCAGGGTGTTTGTCTGTCTCAGTATTGCCTGATAATCCATAAGTGGTTGGAGGACGGATCGCTGACCTGAAAAATGTCTGTAACTTTGCAACTTGGTATATTAAATGGTGCTGCTTCAGGTCACAGAAGGAACAAAATATTTGTATCATTTACCCACGTAGCTTGAGTTTCTAGCCATAATGGAATGACAGCCCTGTCTGAGTGCATTTAGTCTTACCACCTAGGTGGTTCGCTGGCTAACAACCTTGGCCTCAGGTAAGTAAAGTATAAACTTAAGATATAAAATCCCAAGTAACCCTATAAGAAAGAAAGAAAGAAAGAAACAGACAGTATCCTGTAGAGGGCCATGTAATTGATTGTTTGTAGTTCTTCATTGCCCTGTTGAGCTAATATCCATTTTCCTAGGTTCCCTGAAGCCACTAATTCATTACAGACCAGAAACATTTCATGTCCAATGAAACAGGAGCCTCAGTGAGGATTTTGCTCATTGCTGGTTACCTGGGATGCAGCCCAGCAGATTAACTACTAGGCTGTGTTCAGGAGAACACAAGAACAGTCCGCCAAGTCATGCTAGGGCCTCTCAACATCTCTCTCTTAAATCCAGTTTTAAAACATCTCTCTATTTCAGGGCATTAAAAACATTTTTATGTTCATATTTGTTTACAGTGGTTACTCTTGTAATTGTTCATTTTATTTTGTGTATGCAGTGTTTATTTTAGCAGTTCTACTTATCTTTGTACAACATTTTGGTAAAATGTGCTTTAGAAATAAATTTTACTTACTTATCCGCAATTAATCAGGGGATTTCAGACAGTAGCCCGGCTTTGAACTTCAAGAGTTAGCAGATGAAAGCAGAGGAAGCACTTTCAAAAGCAGATGGTGTGTGCAGTTATATAAAGTTAATAAGTCATCTTTGCACCAAATGCAATTGAGATACAAAAACCATTTTTCATTATTGCCACACAAAGCATTTCTTCTTCCCTCGCACTAGTGTGTACCTCTGTAGGCAGCTTCTGCACACTCCTCTGCTGTCTGTGCTCTCCTGTCTAAGCAGAACGTCCTTCATTCTTTTATGATGGTGTCATTTTGAGATCCTTCAATGAACAAAATGAGCCAGTTTGAACATCTGCTCGACAGGAGTGATTGGGCTGTCATTGTCAATCTGAAGAAATAGGGGGCGCCACCCACCCCTGAGCTGGAAGCCAGGTAAAGCTTCTAAGATATAGCAGGTGCTATATTGCTGGACAGATGGAAGCAGAGTTCATACTACAGCTTCAGGAGCAGAATAACTTACAGGCTGACATTTCAAGTAATTCTTTGGAGCTGAAAGAGAAATCAGAGAATTAAAAATCTTTCACAAAGTGGTGAACCTCTTGCCATCTTCACTGCACCTCACTGAGATTCTGTCTCTGGGGGGCTCTCTTTATGCCCAATCATCTTACTGCCCTGTTGCCAATTAGCCTATTTGGTTGTGAGATATTCACCCAGCCATTTTGTTTAGCACTACGCACACTTTCCAGTCCTTTCTTGCCCCTGTCCCAACTTTTCTGAAACATGTTGCAGGCATCAACTTCGAATTCAGCACCTATTTGTCATAAAACAACAAAATTGCTCAGTTTCAACATTGTCTTATTTCTATTTTCAATTAAATATGGGTTTATATGGCTTGTATATTATTGCATTCTGAATTAATTTACATTTTATACAGTATCCCAAGTCCTTTGGTTGTTTATAATCATGCCCTCCCGGGATGAGTGCGGCTGAGGATTGTTCAGTCCCCCCACAAATCCCACTCCTGTTCGGCTTGGACACACAACAGTGACTGACAATTTTGCATTGAGTTGTCTGTCCTGGTTGCCACCCGTGCTCTGACAATCCCTGATCTTTGTTCTCCTGCCATGTCGTTTACAAGGACGCCATCAGTACATTTCCCTCAGCAGCCGACACCTTGACCCTGCTTGCTTCCAAAGCTCTTCCAGGCTCTTAATGCTTAATTAAAAAAATGTGTTGTGAAGTTGTGTAAGGTAGCAGCTGATCACAAGCCAGAAACGTGGGAAATAGCAGTGCCTTTTATTTAAAGTGCTTTTTGGTCAACATTAATTATTAATTTATTAGCTACTTCATTTTTGCATTGATACATTAAAACGCAACATCATCGTCATACATCCCAAACTCAAATTGAGTGTTTCAAGTTTCACACCAAATGTTTTCTGGTAATATTATTGTAAGGCTCGGGCTGATTGCAGGCATTACACCCCCCAAATATAGAGTGGCATTTCTGGGAGGGAGTGGAACATACAGCGTAACGTCATGAGCGACGAGCAACACTTACACTCAATAACGCTGGTAGACATGTCATCAGAAAGTAAGGGAGGACTGGCAGCAAAAAGCTGCCCCACAGTCATGTGTCAAGTGGCACCAGTTGGATATTTTTCTTTCTATTGGTTGTGATGGGGGGGGGGGGGGGGGGGCTCATTAACTGGCCCACCAGGGTGTTTCCCATGGCCCCCTTTGTAATGGGCCGCTGATGTAAAACTCCTCAAACTTTCCTCAAAGATTCAGGTAGATCATGTTCAAAATGTCTGTGATGCTATTAAACATCCAGGATGGGCTTTGTGTGCACAGCGGTGCGGCTCGATTTCTTAAGTGGCGAACAGCAGAGTGGCGTGAAGGCCAAAGATCACTGGCTAAATGTTTACACACATTGTGGAAAAGGCTTTGGGGTAGGTGAGCTGTACATGGGTCTGTGTACCAAAGGCGGGAGACCTGAAGCAGAGGGAAAACGGTCAGCTGGCACTTCCTGTAATGACTAAGGGGTGACAGTGTTTGTGGAAGCCACCCCCAGGCTCTTAAATGTCCTCTCACAGAGAAATTCATTCTTCATGTTTTGTGTGTGAGTGAATGTGTGCCCTTCAAGGCACTGGCATGCCATGGCGGGTATATTGCACCCTATCATTCCTGGGAAGGGCACCGTACTCACCATGGCGCTGTTCTGGATAAGGGGATATGGAACATGGATAGATCTATTGTACCAATCACTGTCATCACTAATGTGTTTACAAACAACTGTTTTGTAAACATATTGGCTGTTAGACAAATCCATTCTACATCTGTCAGTGTTTATGCTAATGCTGTCCATGTCACATAATAAAGATACCTTACCTACAATCACCTAAAAAATATCTGATAGTCTCCTCCGTGGGGGAGGAGGGTGTCGCAGTTTTTCAGACATCTGTGATACTTTTAGCTGTTTAGTAATTTGCCTCAGACCAAATGCACAGAATGAGGAGCTTCTCACATGCACTGCAGGCTGTGGATCCCTGCAATCTGACGGGGTAGAGAGGAAGACAGCAAGTGGAGGGATTTAAGGCCACAAAAGATGACAAGGGATGGAAAATTGTCAGGCTTTAAACTCAAAGGGAATACGGCAGAAGCTGCAAATAGTCCACAATGTCCTTTCAAGGGCACTGAATAAAAAGGGCAAATTGTTGATGGGGTATCTGTGACTGCAGCTAAAGTCATAATCAATCAGGCATGTCAAGGACGCCTACACATTTACAATAGTGAGTTTCTTTATAGGTTAAGTCCTATTTGTCAGTTTATCAATCAGAAATTAGACAAAGACAGAAAGACCTTAGAAAATCAGTACAGTCGGAATGCTTAATTCCTGAAAATACAGTAAAAGAAGTGAAACTAAAAACATTACAGGCAGAGACTGTTGCATGCAGAACTGAGCCTGATCACACATCTGGAGCACCCCAGCCAGACCCAGAGCAGGATAAGCATTTGGATGGATGGTTTCAGTTATATTTAAATCAATGTAGTAAGTACAATTGTGTAAGGCTCAGTCACTAAGAATACTGAATACTGTATGCATAGTTATAGAATCAATTCACACTTCTACTGTGAATGCCTAGCATTTGCATGCCCTCCCAATATTGCATGGGATTCTACCAGCATGCAATGTCATGCAGTGAAAAGAACTGATCTTTCTAAACTGACCATGGTCTGTGTCCCCATCCTGTCCGACAGAGACCCTGCAAAAACCCTAACAAAAAATGGGGAGTATTTTACAGAGGCTATCAATATATCTATGATTGACAATGATTTTTAATTTTAACCAGCTGAAAAGGACATGAAGCTTGAGTCTGTGCCTTGCCTGGTTGCCAGTGCTCTGACAATCTCTGATCTTTGTTCTCCTGCCATGTCGTCTACAAGGACACCATCACTACATTTCCCTCAGCAGCCGACACCTTGACCCTGCTTGCTTCCAAAGCTCTTCCAGAAAAACCTAATTTAGTATTGTCTCAACTATCTCCACACTAACATCATTTTGCTGATCATTATTTCCAATCATATTATTGCTTCTTCTTTTTCACTGTTTCCCCTTAACTTAGCTTGTATCTTTTCAGTCTGAAATTTGACATCATTTTCATTTACATTTTCTAGCTCTACCTCAAAGATGTCCAGTAATAAAGCTTCAATTCTGAGCCCATTTTGATTAGCTACAGGCTTAATTATAATCTTCTCTCCATCTAAATCAGCCAGTAATACCTCATGAGTGTTTGCACGTTGCACCTCCTAGCCTTGTCAGTCGGTGGAGCTCCTGGCGAGCATCCTCCACCACTTCCCATCCTCCATCACCTCCCCAGTCCACGATTTCCTTCTATGCATCCCAGGCCTGGCAGAATTCATCATCCATCCAACTAATTGGTTTTGCAGTCGGCTTTTGGGTTCATGAGACACTGGGACAATCAGCCCGGTCAGAGGGTGGTCTTTTTGGGGAGTCAACCTCATCTTCCACTCCCCAGTCAATGACCTCCTCCCACATGTTTCAGGCCACTCAGTACCCGCCATTTTGTCCGGCTTTCACCTTTTGCTTGCTTCTGAATGAGGAAAAACAACTTATAGGTAATCGGAAGGAGCTGTCAATCACTCATAAGACACATACGTGTGCACTGATCCAAACTCAGCAATCAGTTATTGTATTACATCAGACACTCACAAACAGAAGCCTAAAATAGTTCAATTTTTACATATTACCAAACTTTACTCACCATATTATACACGTTAATAAACATGTACATCTGGCAAATAGGAAATAACCTGAAAATCTGAGCATAATAGGAGCATTAAAAACTGCGACTCACCTGGCAGTCATGCTCTGGAGATGAGATGGATGGATTTATAATGTGTTTATTATTGCCGAGCTGGAAGCCTTCCACCAAGCCCAGAGTCAAGTTTAAAGAATCAACACGAATGACCACTGTACAACAATTTTATGATAATATAATAAATCATTATTATTATTGTGTGTAATAACATTAATATCATTTGATATATTTATGAATTTAAACAGAGAATAGTACACAATATGCAAAACAGGACAACCCTGACTGGTTAAGTGAAAGAAAAAAAAAATCACACGTTCTGTTATGTTTTCACGGTTGGTAATCTTTGCAATGTTTGTGCAGCAAAGTTACAGTTCTGTCAAAAATAGGCTCAAACTAGAACCAGCCTATATTTAGAACTATAGCCAAATAGTTAACACTCACGGAGAATCTGGCATCTCCATTTCACCTTAGCATGTTTGTGGATAGAGAGGAAAAGCAGAACAAACCCCGATGATGGGCAGGGACTTGAACCCTGGTTTTCTGAGAACATAAGCCATATCACCCTGTAGCCCAAGACTGGTTGCCCACTGAAGCTAAGCAGGGTTGAGCCTGGTCAGTACCTGAAT
>JABFDZ020000049.1:2772689-2787405 GCA_019775955.2 Pollimyrus isidori
GTTGCTTCCGGGATAGGCTCCGGACCCCCCGCGACCCAGTAAGGATAAGCGGTTTGGAAAATGGATGGATGGATAGATCTGGAGTTCATCCCATGTGGATGAATTTGAAGTCAGTTGATTAAGAATGAATAATAATTGCTTTCATTTAATTCGTTAAATAAGGTGTTCAAACTGTTTATGAAATCCAACTGTCTGGGCCTGTATCACAATGCAGGATTTCTCGCTCATTTGGATAACTTGTCAGATTTAAGGTGCCCCACATTAAATGGCCTTTATCGTCGTCCACTTGCATTTAGCCCAGACTACCTTAAATCCGACAAGTTAGCCGGGTAAGTAAGAAATACTGCTTCGGGATACAGGCTCCCAGTGAACCTTGTTGCATATCAGAAGCAATGTTCTATCAGAGATTTTTGCATTTCAAAATGCAGATTTATACTTCATATTATTAATACCAGCAGCACATACAAAACAGAACATGATAATTTAAAGTTACTACAATTCATTCATATTACCTCCACAATTTAATTTCACAATATATTTATAAAAACAATAAAAACTACAGTTTATCTGCAGAGCCAACTTTTGCCCACAGACAAAAAATATTGAGTGTTTGTGTCATCAGTTGTTAATGAGCGTTAGTCTGTACTTAGCGGCACTCATGAACAATTATCCCTCATAAACCGTTGCAAGCTGTTTTTTATTTTTATTACTAATATTTTTAAATTGAGTTGAATATTTCTTCTAAAAACATTGCATGCACCACTCCAATAATATGTGTGTTCGACACAGTAAATGCATTAAAAGGAGTCCACGACACAGTGCAGGTTACAGCCAAGAACATCCTTTTATTCAACCAGTTAAAGGTGCTGCTCTTTAGGAACTGCTTTTATTATCATGGAAAAAAAACAGTAATTAACACATGCATTTCACCATGGGCTCTAGGGGCAGGGCTTTCTGGAACACAGACGCTGAGGTCACAGTGGGGGGCGGGGCCACTCGCAGCCTGGCCTATACGGTGCTACAGAACAAACAGAACAAAAACATGGCTGGTCCATGCAAATTGAGCGCAGGGCTGCCCCATTTCCAGTAGAGGGCAGCAGGAGGGGTTTCGGCCAAACCTCTTGGGCACATTTTTAACCAGTGCATGGTCAACCTATTATTTTCAGTTTCTCATGTTCAACTAATGCCAAGACTTCTCTCAACTTTACTGTTTCTGCGGGGAAACAAATGTACAGGCAGCCTAGGAGATAATCAAAAAGCCTCAGGCTAGATCCAGATTGAGTTTCTTCATTCTGAAACCTTGAATTTAGGGTTTCTTTGTGTAAACGTCAGCTGTTGCGCCCAACCTTGCATGAACTCAGGCGGTTATAAGGTGCTTTGAGCTCTCAGGTACTATTTCCCGCTTAATACTTTAGACAGATGGTCTCATACAACCACTGAAAAGGTGCAATTTCTCTACAATGCAAAATTATTAGCATAAATTCCTGCTGCCTATATCTTGCCTACTTTGTTTATCCTCAAATGACAAAAATATCAAAGCAAAACCAAATTTCATTATAAAAAACAGAATAAATAGCTTAAAACACAATTCGTATGTCGTCCCCTTGTGACCCCCGACTTGTGACCGTGAATCAAGTTCCTTTGACTGAGTAATCTTAAGGCCAAATAATACCCTGTCCCCATTTATTACTCCCCCCCAAAACCAAGGTAAATCACCCAATATTGCCGCCCCTCCCCCCCAAAGTCTCTACCCACAAGAGCCCATAGGCGTAACTTGTTCACTTACATTAGCTGTTCAATGGAGAAGCTGAAGAGTTGGGTATGGTAATACATCGTGAAGCGTACAGACAAGAATAACATGTGAGCTAACTGCATTCTGCTCAGACGAAAGATTTTGCAAATTTTTATAAACCCCTCTGCTTGGGGTTGGGGAGGGGGGACAGATGCACAGCTAGACTACTCCAGTGTCCAAGAGAGAAAAAGGACAGACAGAGGAAAGCAAGAGAAAGACATTTTTTTTTGCCTTTTGTATTTTCTTAATCATTTAACAATAAAAAGAGCTAAATCACACCAATTGTCTTTAGTACTATATATACGGCTTTGAAAAGCTAGAAGAGGAGGAGGATACAGAAGGAGAAGAGGAAAGGGACTGAGAAGGGCACTCTGGGTTACAAGGGGGAATCTGTGGACAAAAGGCACTTTTCAGGGACAACCTTTAAATGCTCCAAATCTGCACTGCATGACCGCATGGATGTGTGATCGTCACGTGAATGTGCATCTGCTCTCCACCCGGAGTGCTGGGGCAGAGGCGCTGATCTGCTGTATCGACAAGAACAGAGTCCTTGTCTCAGACCACTCCGCTCGTCTCTGTCGGCACTGTTCAGTGTCAGCTAGGGGCAGCTTCCCACTCTCTGATGCATCTCCCAAATCTGGGAAGATCTTGTCCAAGAGCGCTGCTGAAGGCGGGCATAGAAAGCACGCATGTTTGCGTGTGTGCACGCGCTCAGAGCCTCCGGCTGCTGGCTCCAGCTGCATAATGGGATGCTGGACGGGCATCTCTTTAGATTCTGTCCGCTGAGATACGAATGCCGACCCCACATTTAGGGGTCCACACTGCACTGCTCCGCGTGCTGGCCTAGCTGCGTGTGGCCTGACCTTCGCCTCTAGCCGCTGACATTTGGAAAAGGGACACTTCGATTTTCATGTTAGAGATTGATGATCGCCCCCCCATGCTGTGGGTGACGACTCTTAACGAGCTGTGTAAAGGTTGGATAAAAATGCCTTTTGTCATAACCGTAAATAAAATAACCACCCCCCCCCAAAGATACAAAAAGAGAAATAGAGAAAAACGCATTTTTCCTAAATGTGCTTTATGACAACACTTAATTTCCTTTATCATTATTTATGTATAATAAAGTTTAAATGTACTTTATATAGTAAAAAGCACCAGTCTCATTAGTGATATATCATTTTTTTCTTGATATTCCATGTAATTGTTCCTTCAGCCCTCCCATGAATGTTTAAAAACAATTATGAATAAAACATTAAAAAGGGAATAAACAAAAACAAGATTTTAACAATTTCCTCAAACATACAAAGACCAGGATTTTTTTCTCCGCTTTTGTGTTTAGAGTCCCAAAGCGAAAGGACTTAGAAAAAAAAACAAAAAGGTTTCCTCTTTTTTCACTCAACGCTCTTAACAACCTCTAACAGACGAACACAATAATCTACCCATTGCACATGGCTCAATCAACATACATTATTTCTCAATAATACTTTCCATCCAAACTGGAAAAAAATACAAGAAAATTAGGCTGTATCTGTTGCCTCAAATCTATTGCCACTTCTTTTTGTAAAAGCAATTTTTGCAGTGGAATTCCTGTGATATTTCTGGATACTGTGAAGGTTTTTTTTAGTTTTTTTTTTTTTTTTACAAGTTTGCAGTTTAAGGTGTACCATTGACAGTGCCAGGCATTGAAAATAACTAGACTGCCTATTTTGCAAATAAAAAAATGTATATATTCATAAATACATTTAGGCGAGTATAATATATATATTATATAATATATGTGTATAATATATATATTACTTAACATGCTTGCAATCTCTTTTAGTCATCTGTTATTTGTAGAACCAATGATTCCCAGACATAACATTTCTTCAAAGCTTATATGTGAAAGACAAAACCTGACTTCATGTTCAGCAGATTGCATAATGGGAATACAGAGGCACTTTCCATAGATGAAAAATGAAATCATCTTATCTCTCCATGAAGCTGATCAGGAGGTTACTGTCTGGCTACAATGTTGTCCCTGCAATGAAACCAACTGTTAGGCAGTCCAGTTATTTTTATTTAATTTTTTTGAGGTCAGTGGTTTGAACTTTGAAATATATACAAAGATTTACCTAAAATTAAAGAGCAATATGGGAAAGTAAAATAAAAAGCTTTATGTAACCCAAAAGAAGGGGCTTTCCTGTCTGGGAGCATTAGGGTGATTGTGTTGACTGGGGTAGTGTAGTGATGTAGCTGTGCGAGGGGGGGCACCAAGCTGCCAGTGGTCTCTGTGCGCTCTACAGTTGGAACGGTGAGGGCATGACGGTCCTGAAGCACTACGCTCTGCGGTGGTCAGCTTAGAGGTGTTGGGGGGGGGGGTCACTATTTTGGTGATGCATGAGGTGCAAGATGGAAAACGAGCTGAATTTTATGGGCGCTGGTTCTGCCTGGAACAGTCGTGAAGGGCGACCGGAACGGATCAGATTTGGAACGGAAGGACCTGCAGCTGGTTGAGGGGTCAATTAAGAGGCCTGGGAGTCAAAACGTGTCTTGTGTGTTGTGAGACTTCTACGGGAAGCACTTCGTGTGGATGCAGACTGCCACAGGAAGCCCTTTGCGTGGATGCAGACTGCCACACAAATATTTTTACTTGCAATTACAAAAGACCTTTTTTGGAATCCAGTTCTAGGGAGCGCCTCCCCGACAGCCCAGAAGTATAATTAAAGGTGACTCCGCCCCCTGGCATCATCCCAAAGCTTCGGGGAATGTTAACATTGCTGAAAACCTTACAGAGGGGGATGGGGGTGAGGAGCTGGCAGACTGCCTTGGCCTTTCACCCTCCAGCCACGTGTCAGTGCTACTGTATGGGGGGGGGGGGGTCTGAGATGAGTGCCTGTAACTTAAACATGGATAGTGCAAGAATAAAAAAGGAACCCGAAGTTACATAATAATAATTAAAAAAATCTGCACGGAAATGAAAAGAGGAAATTTAGGAAGAAAGGGGCTAATGGAAAAAATAAATCCTGCTAAGGATGTGAGATGCAGACGGCTGTCTCAGCTGCGGGGCTGGGCGCTATTCCGGCATGTTCTGAGTGTGCCACGTAGTGACAGTGTAGCTCTCTGCCCCTGTCTGCTTCATGCTCACATACTGTGGGTTTATATGTACAGATGTACCGGGGTCAACCCGGTGTGGAGGGGGGGGGCTACACTGATCCTTACTCATTTATTCGTAGATGTACAAAGTGTTCCAACGCCTCATATGTTCCGACAGTGCATGCTGCTTCCGGTTCGGCCGCAGTGTTAGTGTTCACGCCGGTCTGTGGAATTACACGGTACGGCGCATCAGATTGCAGTCTCCGCTTCCTGTCAAGCATGAGCAGACCGACCTCAAAGGGGACGCAGGCCGGCACATGCCACGTCATGGCACGATGACACTGTGACCCCCCCTAGAGCGGGACAGGGTCCTACCAAGTGCTTCCGACCCACACCTCCAGGTCAGGACAGTCCAATTTGATCCGATTAAAGGTTATAGACTCAGCACTCTCACTGAACCAGTTACAAACTGTCGAAAATCATAACTTAAAATTAACTCCATTCATTTGTTGTTTCCTCTGCTTTTTATATTCGTTCAAAAGCAGTTTTGTTGACTTCTCTGCCACTGCAGGCCACATTCTTGTTAAACGAAGATTTTAACGATTGCTGTGGGGCGGTTGCTCCTTTGTTCCATGGTTGAGAGATGACTCTCCATCTTCCGTTTCCTCTTCTGATTTCTGCATTTATTTTTTTTTGTCTCTAAATATTTCATTGGTAGCATCATGATTATTCCGATCATTTTTTTAATAAATGTTTTTTTTTTTTTCTGACATAAGTTAAGGGGTGAATTTCTGATGAGTCATTTTTTAAAAATCCTGATTTTCATTTACAGAATTATAGTTGCTTAATTCAAACCAGCTCTTGTCAGAGGAACCAAGACTGTAAAAAAAAAAAAAAAAAAGATTAAATAAATATCTTAAAACTTCAATGTCAAAAGCTTTACTAGATTGGAGAAAATCTATCAATGTAAAATTATTACATCACATTATACAGGTAAAAAAAATAAACAAATTTAGCAATTAATTTTAAATATACAGTTCTAAGGCAGAAATTCGACCACCATTTTATTGATCCAAAATATCATTTTATTTTCAAAATGGAGTGAATACAGTAATCATTTATTGACTTGCCGGTGGCAGTGTTTAAACATCTGAAAGTTTAACCCAAGAACTTTAAAGACTACTAAGGCAGAACAGAAACTCATATTGGCACTAAGTCTTATTCAACTTTGCACATTTAAAAACTATCTACAGTAGAATTCCTTCACGAGTTGGCTTGTGCACTTTATGCATTATAGATGCAAACAGGCCTTTGTGTGAGATTATCTCCAGAGCCTCCAGACCAGAGTTCGGTCCGTTGAGAGCTGCAGAATGCAATGCATGGACGACCTGCAGGATCTGGGGCCTGCAATCTAACATGATATTTCAAGGCCACTTTGGACCACTGACTCTAATCTGACAGGAACACTGAGGAAGTGAAGTCCTGGGAAGCGCTGCTTCGGGAAATAGCGTCTGTTTTGTTGTGCTTCTTTAGCTTCCACCTCTCTCCCTCAGCTGGCTAATGGCTCATTAGCATCGACCCCCACTTCCTTCATTTCTCCCTTCTTGCATCTCGCTCACCCTCCATGTGATACTTAGCAGAACCCTGTTTTTAACTAGCCCCCTTCCCCAATAAACATCTCCACCCTTGCATTAAGGCCATGTTAGACCAGCTATGACATCATGTCTCGTTGCTGCCGGCAACCAGATGACTGGGACATGATTCCTCAGAGGAGAGCATGGCTCACAGTTCCTGCAGGCTTAGTGCCACTCCTCTCCACACACCATCCCCTCGCTTCCCCCACCAGGTGACGCTGCATTGCGACAACTGGCAGCCTCCTTCTGGCAGTGCGCAGAGCTCTGCTTTTGGGCTGTTCACACTGGCCCGGAGGCAGTCTGTTACTCATCATCTCTCAGGTCACGGGTAATATGAGAACTGTGTAGCTTTTCTGAGTACAGAGATGTAGCGTCCCAGAGAAACCAAACACGTGGCTGTAACGTGGGGGCCAGCCCTGCGGTGCTGCTGTGGCAGAAAGTAGGAAGAGACGGATGGACAGCAGAGTAAGAGGGTGGGAGCAAGGGAGGCCTGCATACTATATCCAACTGAGGAAGTGTCAAGCCGGATGGACTTCACACAGTGCTCAAACAACCAGAAACTAGAAATTGATTGATGTGAGTAAAACGCAGTGTGCAGTGTGAGAACAGGCTGACCATAATCATTTGAAAGCTACACTTTGCACACATCCTGACAGCACACTTCGAGCTGGAAATGAAGCACTTCTGCATACACCCAGCAGGTTTGGTAGATCTGGGCTAGTGGCATCTTTATGAGAGCCTTACCTGGGTCTGCTGGGGGATGTTCAGAAAGTTGTCCCGTGATCCGATGCTGACAAACCTGTTGGGAGCTGTGGGGCCTGGCGTGGGGTATGCTGCAGGAAGAGAGAGAGAGTCCAAACTCAACTGAACTCAATTCAACCGAACCCAGCCAAGCTGATTTGAACGGCTCTCAACTGAAGTTTCATTGCACTGGTCTTAGAGACAGCTGTCAAATGAGCCACAATGCTCTAGCCTGACCCTGCCTCTTTACAGAATATTGTTTTTTAAAATGTATTGCCTAACATAATCAAAAATCAGTTATCAGTAATTATTTTGATATGGATTCACTGTAATTAGTATCATGTCACTGCCAGTTACTCGCCTATACACTTGCTGTTATTGTATCAGCCATAATTTATGAAACGTATCTAACAAGAAAAATGTCAATGCCATTCCTGTGGTGGACAGCACAGGGCACAATAGTTAAAGACCTGCATTGGACACTGGCTCAAATCCCTGAGAAATGCTGCTGTGTAGCTTGAAATTAGTCAAGGCAACAGCCAGTGTAATAACATAAACCATAGACCAGTTCGTGCTTGACTCTACCTCCATGCAATACAGTGAAACAAACTTCAGCTCAGAAGAGACTGTGAAGTGCAGGCTGGTATCTATCCCCATAGTTAAGGATCACAGAAGTTTGCTGAGAAGAGAAATTCCAGTGATGTGTGGGAGAGGCCTGGTCTACTGCGGGACTTGGGGAGTTTCTGTAGAATACTCATAACTAAAATGTGTGGTTCCTCCGTATACACAGACACACATAGACAGGATGGGGGGGGCGTCAGATTCAGGCATGTAGTATGTTGTGTACTGGGAGAAGACTGGGGGAGAGACTGACAACAAGGGGGGTCACACAGTCTATTGGCTGGTGAGTAAACGTCATTACTTTTGAACAGAGGAAAGAAACAGTCTCAAACAAGGGAAACAAGACAAAAAAAAACAATTAGACAAAAAATGAAACCTTAAAGCAAAAAAGAACAATTTCAAATTAAATTTTTAAAAAAGGTATAACTTAAGAAAATTCAGGGTGAAGAAGAAAAAAAAATGCTCCGCCCAATGCCCCTCATGGTGGGTGAGAAAAATAAATGATCCAACTTCTTCATTGGAAGAAAATTCCCCAATGACTTCACAGGCATTTCAGTTGCCATGGCTACTCTGTGCGTACATGACTTCACTGCATTGCACCCACTGACTGCCAACGACTCTTACAGGATTAAAAAAACTGAAAAATCATGCGCTGGATTTTTTTCATCTTTTTTTTTTATTATCTTATCAGTGTGGCCATGAGTTTTGATGCAACGGACAGTGAGGCCTAAATTTACTGTCTATCAAAAATGTTAAAAAAAGAATAAAATTAAATAGAAGTATGAGAGTTTCAGAAATGATGTCCCAGACACACATTTGTCCCAGTCTAGCAAGCTCAGAAAAAAAGGGGATTTAATTGGTGTCCTGCTCGAGCTCTTTGTACATGGAGATGGGCGCTGGCACAACGCAGAGAATGAGGCTTTGGCGAGTAAAAAACAAAAAACCTGCGGCTGATCGACTTGAAGACCAGAAGTTGGAAGGCCGGGTGCAAGAGTGGTTCAATGGTGAGTGTAACTGGGCAGGCAGGGGTGGGAGGGGGGGGTGGTTGGTCGCTGAGAGAGGGTGGGGTGGATGCTGCATGGTTTGGGTTTGCTAATGGGGGATCTATTTTGGTTCTGCCTGTAATTAATGTCTTTATTGTTACTTTGGGTGGGGGGGCAGTCTGTGGCGTCACTTACACGGAGGTGCGGGCGAGCTGAGTCCGCCGTCAGGGGGCGTGCTGCTGGGTTTGGGGTCGGGCATGGGGAGGGGCACTGGGCGGGCCACGGGGGGAGGAGGCGGCAGCAAGAAGGAGCCCGCCATTTTGGTCTGGCCGCTCGCGCCGGGCTGCGGACGACACACAGAGGGTCAGAGCGGCGGGGGCAGCTCGCAGACGGCCGAAGGGCGGTGGCTCCGGACGCGTGTTCAGACACCGGCAGAGGATGCAAACTCAAAGCCACAACAGAAAGGTGATGCAAAAGTCATGTGCGGATATGTAGGAAATGGAAAAAAAATGTCCCAAAATATGTCAATGAGGGGGCGCGCCAAAGCTAAAGCCTCGATGGGATTGGTCAGAGTGATCCTCAGGGAAAAGGCAGCCAGATCCAAGCCCGCATAAGGCCATGACACATCTGCATGCCAAACCAAAGAAAGGAGGGAAAAAGAGGACTCCATGCTGGACGCGTGTACCCTCCATCTACCCTTTTAGGGATTACAAACTGTGGGGATGGGCGGAGCAAAAAAAAAAGAAAAAAAGTTCCTCCGAATGAGTACATAAGTCTGACAAGACACAGACAGTGACATTAAAGGTATGCTTTGTTCTTCTTCAGAAGTCCTCAAGGATAGCAGGCAACGGCAAAACAGACAGGATGCGAGCAGTTTGACGTATAACCTGTCCGCGTATTATCTCAAAGGGCCACTGTTTCACAGCAGCGCTCTGTCAGTGATATCCTCGCACCAGTGGCATTATGGGGGAGAACAGCAAGCAAACGGGCTGAGGACTTTTTGACCAAAAGGTTGTGGGTTAAAATCTGAAGAAGGACCCTGCAGCTTCTGAGTGTGAAAATGACAGCTGTACAGATGACATGATTCATAGCAACTAAAGCATATCTATGAGGTGTGTCCGTCCCCAGTCACAAGGAACGGGAACGCTGGCAGATTTAATTTTTCCATCTTGAATATATCCCGCCCTCATTGTAGACTGTCCCCATATCAGTGATTATGATGAATG
This sequence comes from Pollimyrus isidori, assembly GCA_019775955.2. Classification (NCBI taxonomy): domain Eukaryota; kingdom Metazoa; phylum Chordata; class Actinopteri; order Osteoglossiformes; family Mormyridae; genus Pollimyrus; species Pollimyrus isidori. Next base: position 2,782,762 of record JABFDZ020000049.1, read on the forward strand.
GGTACAATTACATCTGCTGGACTAAGGTGTGCAGGGTATCTGCAGGGAAATCAGCAGAGAGTTCATCTATGACAGCTTGAAGGCAGCATTTGGAAACCCTGTCTGAAATGGTGGATAATACAAAATAAATGGATGTTTTGAAAGCAATAATCATAATCTGGATGTTCAAAACATGACCAAAAGTTTTTTAGCGTAAAATTCACCACCACAGTCACCCGCATGCAACATAGTCTTTTATACAGCAATAGCGTAGCTCAGGTTTCATACAACTATCAGCAAACACTAGCATGTGTGCTTCAGAGCTTAATAGGGTAATAGGGCACAGTCTCCCTGCCAAAGACCCCAGATCAGCAATCGCTCATCTGAAACATATTTAACTTGACAACCTCATCTGAGCATGTCTGGCCGACTCGTCTCACTTCCAAAATCTTTTCACATATGTGGTTGTTTACTGTAAGCAGCCTACTGGCTGGTTAATAAAACACATTTTTAAAGTAGACTCAGATATTTTCATTAAGTGCTCTCAGAATCTCTCTTGAAAACATGAATACTTAATGCTAACACTGGACTTTAATGCTAGCTAATGTTTACTAGCTAACATTTACTCTTAGTAAGATATTAGCATGTGAGCTTGCTTGTCCATTCATGCACGTATGCACCTAAGACAGGTGTGTGCTGGGGTTACCTGTGCGCCAGCTTGTCCAGGACCGTCAGAGCAGACAAACTGCACAAACTCCTTGAGGGGGTCTTGTCCCGGGTGGTGATGGTAACGGATGGTGGGGTGGGCGAAGTAGGGACTGGACTGCTGTATAATGGAGGAAGAGGGGAAGTGCAGGGCGGAGGCCGAGGCACGGGGGCTCCCTGGGAGGGCAAAGACAGGGCCACTGTACGTCAGCAGGATGACACAACCCCATGGAGAATCACACCGCCCTCCGGAGGTGAGGTGGTGACATAACATGTAATGCTGGCACTAAATGGGCCAAAGTGACATGAGAATGGAAATGAGTCAGCAAAATCATAGGAAAAATAATGAAAACCTTTCCAAAGTGACTGGCATTCCACAAGCCAAGCCGGCAGCTATTCCACAAAGCAGAATTTCCCAGTAGGCTGGAAATTTTAAGCCAAACATAAAAGCTGTCCAATAGTAGAAGAGGCAAGTGAAATTCCTATTGGACAATCCTTACATTTGGCTTAAGCAGAAATCCTGCTTTACAGAACACCTCCCCTCACCTCATCCTAATACAATGTGTTTTAAAATATTCCTTATATCTCCCTCACTCCCCATATCAAGAGCCTTCTACTTCAAACTGCTTTATAAAAGGCACAGTACAACCATATCATTCACAAATACTGCCCCCTAGAATCAGGGGCCAGTCAGTTCTTGTTAAGTGCTGATCAAAACAGCGTGAAGGAGTTTCAAGGAGAGTGATTACTGTCATGGGATGGAGTGTACACTTAAAATCGCTATATCAATAGAAATGTATTCGAGCACCTGAAAGAAGAGGAGAGTGTCTGAGTATTACTTTACCAGCCGTATCCACATAACATTAATCAGTGGTTTACAGAGGACGCCACACACTTCCTGTCACCTGAATAACCAAGATGTCCCTTGATCTTCGCTTCGGGGCATTTTTGGCCCACAGTATCTACTTATCCCTCGCTGCCTCTCTTTTGATTTCTGCTTTCTCTTATTATGCATCAAGACATCATCCAGCTAATGTGCCCCCCACTCATCCTAAATCAATCCAATAAACACTCTCTCTCAACCCACCTACACACAGATCAACACAACCCATTTATTTTCCTACAAATACATGGACTGCACTATCAAACAGACATGCAGTCATGTAGGCGTTGAATCACATACATACTAATACACACATACGCACACACATTCATGCACATCACAGGAGATAAGCATTGGGTTTATCCAATAAGACAGTACTGTGAAGCCCGTATCCATTTAAATTACTTTGCAGTGCTGGTCAGTGATATAGAGGAACAGAGTGCCTATATCAGGCAGAAAGAATCTTGTCTCATTCTGTTCTGGGTCGATTCTACCGTAGAGGTAAAAAATAAAAACAGGAATAGAAATGTAGGTCCTGGAATGGATTGGTTAAAATTCTGCACAGCAGATGGATTGTTACCCAAACTCCATATGGTGTGTCTCAGACCCAAATTTGGCCAACTCGACCATCGCTAGATGTACTACCGACAGTGTTCTGACAACAATGATAATCTTAAAAATACGCCATTTCATTCAATGGCAGCAAAGCTTTGCGTTTCATTCTCATTCCATTTAGAATGTGAAGTAGACTTTGTAACATGCTGTCAGTACCCAGGGGATGGTGGAAGCCTCCTCCGACGGGGCCACACAGATCTATCAACGGAGAAGAGACGTAGGGATGAGGGACGGCAGAAAACACCAAGTCACCCATGGGGAAGTGCAAGAGGAACCCCCACACCAAAGCAGGAAGAAGACGGCAAGAGACGGGCAGGGGGTGTGGGAAGGACGGAGGGTGGAGAAGCCGGATTACGCAGACACAACAAGGAGACGATGGAAAATGAGAGCTGTCTGCACTGACTGAGCTGTCAAGTGGCCCATCTGAAGAGGGTGTAGTTAATGAGAGACCCTCTCCGTTTCCTCAGCTAAAGACAAAATAGTCAGACAGGTCCGTCTACTAATCTCACTCAAGCTGCCTTCAAATCCAACAAACCACATTGACTCCTATGGAGAGTCAAACTGAATCACAGAATGACCAGCCCTTCATGATCAAATCGCTGATCTATGGCAAATGTCCAAGGTGAGAGGTCTGGAAGGGATGAGAAGACGGGGCTGCCGTGACCTGCTGTCTACTCAGGTAAAGTTTAAAGTTTAACACAACACCGGCACAAGTGGGAGGAAGCAGGGTGGGGCAGGTGGAGGAGAACAACTACTCAAATGCTTAACAAACCTGACTGTTTCATTTAAAAGAAGGGCGGGAAAAAAAAAAATCAACTACTGTTGTGATTGGGGCAGGGACTTTGAAAGGTTTCAGGCAGAGATCAGCTTCAAGCTTTCGTCCCCGGACAGGGAATGCTCCCTTCTCTCTCCTACCCTCACTCCTTGGAGGGACAGGGATGGGGACAGGAACAAAGATGGGCGGGGCGCCTTGTGTCTCACCTGGTCTTACTCCCGCCAGCATTGGCAGCGGGTGGTGGGTGAACGCCATGCGGGGCGACCTCGTCTGGGGCGACAGGGCGCTGAAATCGAACTTTCCCGGCTTCTTAAGAGAACCAGGCGAGGAGAGTCCTGGCAAAAATGGGATCAACAAATGGCAGAACAAAGATGTGGGTTTAATTCACAAGCTTTGGTTCGACTCGATGTGTTTTTACGTTCTAGATAAATTAGGTATAATAGAGTGATTTCTTTACTCATTGTCCCTAATGTGCTCAAGAAGTCTTTGTATGTTTATCTTGAGCTCTCGCGTCTCACCTCACAATTTTCTGATGTCTGTGTAATGCCTCAGCTGTTCTGGGGACCAGGGGGCCCATTACCTCATACTGAATGATGAAATCTGCTTGTGGGACCTGGCATTTGGTACGTAGTGCATGATGGGAAGGACAGCTTGGGGCAAAGGCCTAAAAGGCCTCGACACGATCCACTGTTAGCCTGTGCGTTTTGCTCATTCTATTTTCTCAACCTTATCACGCTCGGCAAAAAAGCAGAACAGGAATTTCCGGCTTCTCCATCTCCAGCACCCATGAAGTCATATGTGGGCCTCAAAAAGGCTGTAGAGCTAATTTTGATATTTCAAATTCTCAGTCTCAGGGTCAGTCATCACTCCGTCTACTCTCCTCCATCCACTTGAAGGTCCTGCTACGTCCCCCAAATTGACGGCTAATTTAATAGAACATTGGTCCCATGACTTCTGACGTCCTATCATGTGACCACAGCTGCATACAGCGACAGCACGCATCACCTTGGGCAATGTTTGCCCCATTATAAATGCAAGGGGTGCAGGATTTCTCTCGCTCATACAGAGCGCGCAGTTGGAGAGAGCAGTCTGAGGTTTTTGGATGACAGTGTGATCTTTTTTCTTTTAAAGACAGAAAGCAAACAGAATCCACTTCGTTCTTTCCCACACACTAAGCCCCAAATCCCATCCCATGGGTGACCATCCATTTTAAAAACTCAAGCAATTTAGCGAGTCGCTTCTAAGTCAGTATCAGATGGCTTCCTTTATTAAAATGACGCTCCCTGCGTATCTGTTAATCTGCCTGTATGTCGCCATGGCTCTCTTTATCCTCTGCTCGCCCCTCCATACGCCCATCCCGCTCTCCATGCTTCGGCGTGGGATGCGGGTGGCTTTGAGGTTGCGGCCGCCTTTATCCTGCGAGCATTCGCCGGCGCCTGGGTCGTAATGAGGCTCCCATTCAGGAGCAGCAGACACAGTATGCGCCCGCAAGCTGTTCAGACCCGGCGCCGAGCAGATGGTCCAGCGCCAGCCCCAGGAACGAGGAAGAAAGGAACGCGGATGATGTGTGTGTGTGTGTGTGTGTGTGTGTGTGTGTGTGTGGGGGGGGGGGGGGGTGAGAGAAAAACAATAGATAGTTACGACAACACAGGCCTGGCTCCCACACGAGCCCAGAGCGGCACCCACA
>JABFDZ020000049.1:2795929-2813919 GCA_019775955.2 Pollimyrus isidori
CCCCCCCCCCCCCCCCCCCCCCCCCCCCCCCCCCCCCCCCCCCCCCCCCCCCCCCCCCCCCCCCCCCCCCACAGTAGAGAAGGCAAACAAGAAGAAGACTGCTCCAAAGAGAGGCAAGTCAAACCTGCGTCCACGTCGTTGGGCCAGCCGCTGGACTGGGAGCTGCTGGCGGCGGGTGAGCGGCCGGAGTAGAAGACATCGTCCACTGGGCTCTCCATCTCGCTGTCATCGATGGACTTGCGCTTGTTGGAACTGTGGGGTACATGAATCAGGGGCTGGGGACCTCCATCTCTGAGCTTCTGCTTTAAGGCAGGCCACGCACAGTCACTGACGTGTGACTGGTAAACAAAACGGTGTGCTCAGGGTTTGCCCTAGACTCCTGTGGTAACCTCTGAGGAGAAACCGGGGAAAAGGGAAACGGGCAAGAACTGGCAGCTTTCATCTACTTGGAGCACTAATGACAGGAGAGCTGCTGAGTCACGCAGCCAAACGATCCTCAACACACAGGCTGACATGTACACACGCCCCCTATCTTCCCTACTGTGTGTCTGTCTACTGCAGGACTGGCCTGCTGTGCCACCATGCGTGAGAATTCAGAGTCAATGAAACTACCTCCGTGGAAGACTTGCATAGAGCTCCATTTCAGTCCTGTGGTGCAAGAGGAGGAGGAACAGAGAGAGACAGCAGGAGCAAGGAACAGAGGGAGGAGAGGGAGGGAGAGAAAGAGAGGTCCCATCACACATTCACAGCATAGACCATAAAGGCATAGAGCATGCACAAGGACTATACAGAGTACACAGCTTATAGTCAGCAGAGAAAGAAACCTTGGCGGTACCCTGAATTCCTCTAACCCTCTATAACCTGCAGACTGTGTCTGGGTGTACAGGGGGGCTGAGTCAAAGAGCTGCCTGCTGTTGATGGCTAATGCGGCCTTGGGGCACACATACCTGGTGGATGGAGTAGAGGTGATGGATCGGCGTCCCAAGGCCACCTGGTTGATATTGTAGTAGCTGGGACTCTCCAAGTCCGCCAGTGAGAAATTCGGACCGGTTGCTGTTGCAACTGGGGCTAAAGAAAAAAAAAAGTGATGAGACACAGCCGGAAAACGGGATACCATGGCAGGAAACGTTCAGGGGCACATAGGGAAATATATCTGATGACGAAACATGGAGTGATACAGAGCACAACCAGGAATTAGACAGTGTAGCTGGGAGGGAGAGTGTGACTGGGAGTGAAGTAGAAACTGGGCGTGAGACGGGGCATGGCCAGGAGTGAGACAGCGCAGCTAGGGGGGAGACAGAATGTGGGCAGGAATAAGAGCATGGCCAGGAGTGAGGTAGAGTGAGGCTGGGAGTGAGACAGAGCACGGCCAGGAGTGATGTGACAGGGAAAACTAGGGGGAGATGGAGACAGTGAGGGTGCTACAGGGGTCAGAAATCACTCACTTTGTGACACACGGACGAGCTCGGTGACGTTCCACACTCCTGACGTCACGAAGCAGTCCTGGAAACTCAAGTGGCCTGACAAGGAAAGGATGAAGAATGTTAAACGCCGCCAGGCACCCTAGGATATTCACAGAAATGTATGTCATTTAGACATTTTCCCAAGATGGTTTCAAACCCCTCCTCATGAGCCAAACATCATTTAATATGACATGTACAGATTTGTAAACACTTTGGTAAACTGTAAGACTGGAAGCTGAAGCCACCGCTCTCATGTGATGATCATGTGAAACATGCCCATGCTGTGACCTTACCGTTGGGCGGAGGCTTAATGTCGGCGTCTCCTTGCTGGTTGGAGTTGTCTGATTGTCCTGATTCTGCACAACAGACAAAGGAGAAAGAAAGCAATCAGCAGGAAGGACGATGGCTTCAAATGTGGGTAAATACCTTCTCACGCTCTTCAAATGGGAAGGACCTTTGTTTTTTATCTGTTAACCTGGTTAATGCAAAGTGTGGGAGTGTCTTAGACAGAGCCTCATACCGCTGAAAAACAGTCCTTCCACTTTCTTTGTTTTTAAACCTTTGCTTAAGGCTGAAGATGGGGCTATACACACTGCACATTGGAGAGGACATTCACACGGGACAGAACACACTAATATGCGTCACTTCTGAGAATGGCTGGCTTTGGTGCATGAGCCCCTGGAAGCACAGCACGGTTACCGTGACACGTGCACGCATCCGTTCCCAGGGCTTCCCTGCTGCCGCTGGAGGGGGCACGGGAATAAGTGGGCACACGGCAAGACAATTCTCCACACTCCCAACAAGATTACGAAACCGCTCAAAAACAGAAACAAATGGAAAACGTATATCAAAACGCAAAAAGCAGCCGAAGAGCACTGTGCCGTTTTTCCCCCTCTCTGAAGCGAGAAGAGTCACTCCTCTCCTTGCCGCCTGTGTTTTTCTGTCTCTCTCCTTCCATCTCGCATACACATTCGCTTCAGTTAATCCTGGCAGCCATCTTAGTGCTTGGCAGCCATCTTAGTTATTGGCAGTACCAACGCATTCCTGTTTGCTGACAGCGCACACACAGGCACACAAACACACACTTGCATTATCGAGAATCGATCAAAAGCACGATTGGAACTTGGCCGTCGATACTCCTAGCTATCTCCAATTGGAACAGAACTGCTCAAGAGTTCTGCGGTGGGAGAACTAGAATGCCGCTGAATACTGATTGTTTTCATGCCAATACTGAGGGCGTCCGCAAAGAGCCAATTGTCAAATAAAGAGTTCACGTCATCGACAGAACTAATGCAGGCAGTCAGGTGACTGAATATTAGCCTGTGATTTGACCTCTGCCAGAGGAGCTCTCGATGAGGCGTACAGTTAGGTCTTCCTCAGCCATCCATGTGGATGTTGTGAGGGACCAACTCCTCTGGAGTCTCAGCAAAGGAAGTGGTTCACCCTGTAGCACGGGCGGTGTGGTGATGCTAAGCTTAGCCCTGACCCAGTTATGACCTCGAGCAGTGAAAGAAGTGCCAACCGGGTCCAGCTCTTCTTTGAGCTGCTCTGTGGCCAGCTCCACACTTCATCAAATCTGCAAGTCGTCTCAAATAAAAAGCCATCAGCGATGACATGGACACAAACCCCCCTGCTGTCATTAGTGAGTGTACCATCCCCTGTGTGATGAATTGGAGAAATCAGCGTCTCTGTTCATCATCAGTCCGGCTTTAGAGTCAGACAGCAGTGGTCTTATCTAAATACAGCAGCATCTCCACTGACATACACACCAAGACAGAGAGGCAGACACACACCACACTCCTCACATTAATGTTTTGAAGATTACTTGCACTGTAACATGGATGGATAACATATCTGTTTGTATGATTACTACTAGGGTCTAAAGTGAAACACTGAGAATTATCTGTGATTGCCAGGCAGTGAGAGCTTGCAGTGTGGGCACGGCGATGGCAGCAATGACAGCAGGTTATGTGTCCTCGCTCTCTCTGACAGCAGACGTGGATTAGACCCAAAGTTCAGGGAGATCAAAAAAACTGGCCTCTGGGTCTGTCTGACACACCATCACTAGCAGGGAGCCAATCGGGTGTCGGAAACTCACTAGGAAAAAAAAACCCAATGACTTCCCAGATGAAACCACATGGAAACACAGGGCTATTAATAGACTGACAGCTTGTGTGTGTGTGTGTTTTGAATGGTGCATAATGTGGGCTTTAGGTGACAGAAGAAATTGGCCTCCAGTGAGTAATGCTTGATGTTCATCATCCAGACAGACACTGGCAAAAACAGACCAGGCCCCTCCGCTTTGGCCATGACCTAATACAGCATGTCCCCCCCCCGTAGTAGCTCATTTGTAGAGGCTACCTTCCCTCACCTTTGACTATGGGGGCACCACAGAGGGCTCCAACTGGCGTTCAGGACTGACAGGTGAGCATGTGAATATAAGCATATAATTACAAACAGAAAATGCTAGATACCCAGAGGTGCTGCTAAAGGCCGGTGGAGGACAAACTTCAGGGGAGGACCAGAGTCACCCGGACAGCTGCCAGAAAGCAATTAGTCCAAGGCAAGGCTGCTGGACCCCAATACCCAGCGGCTAGGGGTGGTGCAGGTGTGCTGCCCTGACAAATACACTTCAAACACAGTGTTTTACTCTGAACACTGTGTTACCCAGAATCCTTCATTTTTGTAGGAGACAGAAAAACAGTACGTGACAGTCTGGAGTGATTGTTTGCGAACTGAAGCTCACTCCTCAGTCGAGCCTCTTTAGACCTGCTGTGTGCAGATTCTCTAAATCGTTCTGTACATGTGTGGGTGGTTCATGTGTGGAATACAAGCATGTTCCTACACTCACATTTACAGCAGCTTCGCATATTTTTTTCTTACTTGTGAACACATAATTATACATGTAAGACATATGGGTTTGTGTGGCAAAGGGACCCAAGCACACCGTGGAGTCCAACGGCCTTTGTGAACAAACACACTGTTGTGTGACATGGTGTGCATGAGTGTGTGTGTGTGCATGTGTGAGTGCTCCAGTACATCTCCTCACTGAGAGGACAAAGATCGAATCTGCGCCAGCCCGGGGTAACAGCACAGCTTCCCAATTGAGTTTCGCTTAAGAGGTTTACCAGTGTGTTGCTAAACATTCTGACCTTTTTTCTTAATCCTTAATGCGCTTAAAATGTTCCAAACCCACATAATCCCCAAGGCTAGCCCACACAGATGTTCACAGTGCTCATTTATTGGACTTTATTTTAATTTTTCCAGGTTGCCACTTATTTATTATTTTCCTAACTTATAATACCACTCGCCATCTGACAGTAGTGCTTGGCTTTCCGCTGGCGTTCTCTGTGGACACCCCTTGAGTTGGGTCTTGATTTCAAAAAGACCCGGCTAAACTGTGCCAACAATTCCGTTTGCGTTTAAGTTCCACAAAACGCTCTTCAGTCCTGACAGTGAGGCTCAGAAACTCAAGCTGCACCGTGTGGCGGGGTCTGTAATTAATGAGGACCAGCTCATTACCCCAGAAAATCTTCTTTTATGCTGCTGCAGATTCATTGGAACATTGGAACAATTTAGTTTGTCTGTTCGAGATCTAGAGAGAAGGAGCAATACATCCCAGCTGCTACCTGCTGCCCGTAAGACTCTGGACACTATGTATAACAGTACAAATGGTGGCTAACTTTGAGCCGCCCGTGTAAGCGGTGTGAGAATGGCGGTGTGTAGCCCTGCCGAGACCGGGGTGGGGCAGTGGGGCAGGCTGGCAAGCAGGCAGGCTGGCTGGCTGGCTGGGTGAGAGAGCAGGTGTTCGAAGCTGCCCATCTGCGTGCCCATCTGTGCCTGGCGCCTGTACCCAGCCAGATCCACACACAGCATGGCGAGCTGGGTGAGCGGGGACCCCAGGGCCGTCCACAGACGCAAAACACTGTGCCCTCCATCTCTCCCTGCCTGCTATATCCATGTAAACACCCTCATTCAGTTATTTACCGCACACTAGAACGGTTGGCAGACTGAGTAACTTGCACTTTCAAACCAAAAGTAGCTTGCAGCATTATTGCTGCCATTTGCTATCTTATGTCTTTATTGTGTATTCTTATATTTTTATCTTCATTTGCGTTTTTATTATTATTACTAAAAATTCAAATATATTATATTATTGAATATTACAAATATTATGCAGTCTGTATTCCAGAACATTTCACTGATAAAGATGAAACATCTGTCCCCAGGTTGTATTTCACCTTCATCCTCGGGATTCCAACCAGCAACAATGTGCCTGGCAATCTTTACTTTTGTTTAGTTTATCCAGTAATATATTCAGGCTAATAGGATGTGCGTATAAATGCTTATTTAGTGACAATCTCTAACCGAGCATAAATGCAGGAAGAATTACACAGAATTCATGTGCATAAGGTGATCAGTCTCCTAGCGGACACCTTTGGGCCCCCCAGGAGGAGCCATAAAGAACCTATACCAGGCTATCAGAGAGGGCTATCAGAGAGGGCTATCAGAGAGGGCTATCAGAGAGGGCTGTGGTTATGACTGCTTTCAAAACATTTTGTAATATAACGTTTTTTCTACACCATTTCCACTGAAGATAAAGACATGCAATATGTAACTGATGCAAAGTCAGCTGCATATTGAACACAGTGGGGCGAACCGAACACAGCATAAGAAGCTAACCCTCTCTGCATAATATATTAGAAGGAAAACCTCTGCAGGTCCACGGCTCACTGGCTGCCCAGCCCACGCTGTGCATGTTGACGTTATACAATTCACAGAGTGTGTAGGTGTTATTAGGGCTAAAGTTAGCTGTTGAATCACATCCCAGGTTTAACGACGTTGATGTTGTCGATGCTGGCGGACGGTAACGACAGGATTTTCTTGAAGCAGATTTACTAACCTCAATGTGAATCTGTCAATCAGAAGGCTATATAAAAGGGAAACGCCCACAACAGTCCTGCTTCTAAAATGTGCGCTTGCTATTTCTGACCACCAGGTGTCACTTTCTGGCAGAGAGGTTCAGTGTGTCCGAATGGAAATCTCCCAGTATGTGAAAAGTCACAGAGGTTCTCAGCCTTTAAACACTTTAAAATGCTTTGGAGACACGCTGCGAACAACGTGCCTGAGAAAAGATGAGGAAAGAGTGAGACTGAAACACGTGGCGAGGAGTGAGATTGGAGTAAACAGAAACTAATGGCACTTTATGCTCATGCCATGCATGAAATCCATTTCTGCAGTTGTGTTCTGATGCCAAGAATGCGCTTTCTGAGCAGCCTGTTAGGGGAGGCTGTGTGTGTGTGTGTTACTGTCCATGCTATGCATTCTGTGCATCTGCGTTTTGCCTCTTGCTGACACGCTCTTATACTCCACTGTGCAACAGTTAGGGGTAAGAGGACAAGAAAAGGGGACATGGAGAGACAATGTGGTGAGAGGAGATGGAAAGAGCAAGGGGACAGTGTGGTGAGGGAGTGCTGAGGCTGCAGGAAGTTAAGAGAGGGACAACAGGGGTGTCTGCACCGGGCTGTAAGAGGGGACCCCCCACGGCTCTAACTGAACAGCTGTCACTTCACCTCCTCCAGCAGAAGAGCACTGTAAGCTAACTGGCAGAGGGGAACTCCTCTGTCATTCCCTTATTCATATATGAGACAAAAGCATGTCCAAGCTTCTCTCAGGTCTCCTCCCCCACACCTGCACCTGCACCTGCCCCAGCCCCGATCCCAAAGCGAGGGGTACAGAAATGGATGACACGGCCCAGACCCGAGACCCCACCCGGGTGACCAAACACAGGCTGAAGCAGTGCTGAGGCAGAAGCTCTGGGTCCGCAAATCGTGTGAGCGCCCACTCAGGCGGGCGGCAGGACGCACGGCAGATACAGACCGGAAGGCAGCGGCTGTTCAGCTGTACTGCTCTGTGCTGAGGCACCGGATCTGAATTCAAGGGAGGCAAAGAAACAGGTGTAGTCTGTGGCAGGGATGAGCACCATGCTCGCAGGAGTAAGGGCGCCCATTGAGCACTCCGGGCCAGAGGGAATGTGGGTGTGCGGATCATGTGACAAGGCCCCTGTGCCTGCCAGCAGAGGGCAGGGGGGTCTGGGGTAAAGCTGCAAGAAAGGCAGACTCTGCCAAAGAGGAGGAGACTGGCCAGGATGAAGACAGAAGAGACAGACAGACATTTTGATGGGGACCCGGCAGGGGAGCGTGGGGTCCACTGCGGGCCTTCGCCGGCACAGCCTAGTAACGCTGTCCTGGGACCCCAAAATATTTAGAAAAGGAGGACAGACAGACACCCAGGGTTTCTAATAAAGAGTACTGGAAAATTTCACCTGCCCCAAATAACTGAAAAATAGGAAAATAGGATATATTGTGCATCTCTGACACACAAACCCAAAGTATGTTATCAGATACTAAGCCAACCAACGGCTGCTAGTCAAAGTGAGAGAACACAATCATGTGGTACTGTTAAGGGCAAAAAAAAAAAACAAATTTGCTGAAAATTCCAGAAATCATTCTTGCCGTTTAAATTACTTACTTGCAAAATGTTCCTATTTGCCGGACACATATGCAGAAGAACCTGCAGCCACCAACTGATGGCAACACTTGTGTTTAGGGTGTTTCAGGAGATGGTGACAATGAGCGAATGAGGATTCCACAGTGCTTCTGCTCACCTCAGTGTCCTGGACATAAGTGCAGTTCCCCACTTTTATCCTGTTAGTAGTTAATGCTCTATCCACAGCAAATAACAATTTCTACACATTTATACATCTGGATAATGCATCAAGCGCTGACTCAGACTCAAGGCCGTAACAGTGGGCCTCCTTCCGGGGACTTTAAATATCAGCTGCAAGCCTATGAGTCTTTGTCCTCTGCCGCAGAGCCATAACGGAGGGGGTCAAGTGAGGGTAGACAGCACGGAGCGGATGAAGACGGCACGGAGAGGGAGAGTGCCATGACAGACAGGAAATGGAGATTGAAACGGCTGCTGTTGTGGCCTCTGGCAGCTGCCTGGGCTGAATTTAACAAGCAGCGAGAGTCTCTCCGGAAACACCCATAACCCAGAAAATCTAATTAAACATCGAATTACAAACCCGAGACAAGCAGGCCTGTGAACGGGGCGAGTGAGAGAGTGTGTGTGCAGGTACGTGCCTGCATGTGTGCGAGAGGACGGCATTAATGCGCTCAATTGGGCTGCCATGAACGTATGAGGGCGAGCGTGCAGTATTTCCTGCGGCTGGCCTCCCGTGCGGGGTCACGACCCCGTTTAACCCCGTGCGATCTCCATAGATCCTCGGTGTCCTCGGTGAACTCCGGAAGACCGGGCAGACCCCGGCAGATGCAGATGACAGGGATGTGAATATGGACACGCAGATGTGTGGACATGCTGGGCTGTAAGTGGAGACGTTGCCGTGTTCCGAGCAGATTACTGCGATATGGACCCTTACTGTGAGGAGGGTTTTCGTCACAGCAAACAGGAGCGAGGAGTACAGGACAGAAAAATGGATAACTGGAGACAGCTCTGCAGTTATGGAGAGTAGCGAGGAAACCAGAGAATCTAAGCCAAATGTACTCCTCCCAAATTATTAAATGCTTACAGACCACAACATGTCTGCATTTCATAGAACCGGCTGCCGCTTAATGAAAGACCTAACAGGCAACAGGGGGTCCTATCACAGTACTTTAAACGGGAGGCGTGACAGACGCACAAGTGGTGAGTGCGTCCATGTTTTCAGCAACTGTGAATGACGCGTCTTCCATCATTGCATTCGCAGTGTTCATTTCAATTCAATCTATTTTTATATAGCACCTTTCACAACAGTGTCACCCCAAGGTGCTTCACATGGGTTTGCGGTAGATGATTACTACGTCGTTTATACATAAAAATACATGAAAGAGGGAAAAGGGAAGACAGAAAGAAAGAAGAAATGGTGGAGGGCAATGGAGGAGAGGAACCAAAAACTTCGAAGCAGGGAGAAAAAAAATAAAATTGTGAACTGGCTGCCCAGTTATGGGTTCACACATCTGTAATTGAATATGCGGCTAATCTCAGAATGACCATTCAACACCAAGACCCTCAATGTTCACCAAACATCTACGAGTCATATTCGGGCAAAGACCAGCCATGAATGGGGGCGGGTAGTAATATGTACTCAGTCCCCTCTTACAATATGTATCCCAGTGAAGAGCACGTGTCACCAGCAAACTCAGACCCAACGTTGATGCAAAAGGCTGAAACCAACAAAGGCCCACGTGCCAGCAAACGGTCACCCGGCAAACAGGCATATTCTGCTGTAACCCGGGCGACGGGCTGCCTGCTGAAACAGCCGCACGCCGTCGCCAGACTCTCACCAGGCCCTCATAAAGCCCTCTGGCGCTCGTCACTCACTAACCAGGCCCTCATCCGGCCACGATCAGGCACTCCTCACTCTCTCGTCACGCCGTCGCCAGACTCTCACCAGGCCCTCATCCGGCCACGATCAGGCACTCCTCACTCTCTCGTCACGCCGTCGCCTCCCGTCTGGCTCCAACTTCGGTGAGAATGAACACCAGCGAGAACACTGGGGGCCAGATCAAGGCACCGAAGAAAAAGAGCTTTTCTGGAAAACCAAACCCGACGAGGGATAAGTAAACAAACTAAACAAACTATTAGGGCAAAAAAAAAAACTTCTGAGTTTTGAATGAAAAACTACCAACGCTGGCCACCAGCTGTCGGTGTCAGACAGCATTTTCTCAGAGTCCCCGCCTGCCAGGGAAGCTGTGGGGTATCGCTGGAGCAGGGGGACCAATGTGCGGGGTGGCACGGGGCATCCCGCTAAGTGCTCTAGGGTGGCAGATAAGGTGAAATGAGCAACCGTCGACAGAGGGCGACCGGGGGGGGGGCTCAGCAAACGCTAGCAGCGCACAGCCCCCACTTCCCCCCGCATGGCTCCCTGCCATCCCAGTCAATCCCCAGGAGCAGCAGGGGCTCCCAGGGGAAGTGGGATACAGCAAAGTCTCAGGCTGCTGCCAAAAGGTTGGTGCCTGAGAAAAGCCCCAGACTTGATGCAGACGCGACACCTCACATTAGAATACCAAAAAAAAAGTGCAGGTCAATCAACAACAGCAGGTCCTGATTGATTGTCCCTCTGCAGGAACTCAAAACCCATAGAATATACCATCCTCCACAAGTTTACTAGGATGTATATGTGGATCCATGGATGTGCACCTGTACTTATAACACAAACGGCATTATTAAGTGTTTTCCTGTTATTGATCTGTTTTCAGATAGAGTCCGGCTCTGTTAATTACATTAAAAGTGAGTCAATGGGAAGCCGGCAGCAATGTGGCTTGCTGTGTGTGTGTGTGTGTGTGTGTGTGTGTGTGTTCTCTTTCAGTATAAACTCCTGGCCCAGCTGTAATTTATCACTATGCTTATTAGCCCAGCCTCCAGGGTGCTCCTATTTAAAAACACATTTATTATATGATTCTACCTCCAAACCCTAAGACACTAATCCTTGCAGCTGATTCGGGGGAATTTACCCAAATTAGGGACACCATTAATGTCCATCTGCTGCTTGCAAATACACATCCAATCAATTAATCGGCACACTTAGCATCCCCAATAGTGCTAATTTATTCCTTTATGGCCCTATAGAAGTCGATTCCAGTTCTGAGTACAGATAACTCACAATTTATGCAAGACTTGCGCAAATTAAAATATTTATGTTGCTATAGTTTATGGAAGATGACATTTTTACACTTTATCTTTTCATTGATTTAAAGTATGTACAGGTTAAAAGTATATTTTTGGCTTATGTGTTTCAGTGAACGAGAAGGGGGTGGAGCTGACTGCAAAAAAATTGACTTATGTAAGGGTTTATGGAACAGATTATTTCCATGAGTCAAGAACTGCCTGCTCTGAAATTAGTGTTTCATGGACATATTTCAGCTCAGATTTCAAGATATCACAGCTTCAACAACGTATGCATACATAAAGATACACACATGCAGACACATACACTGTTCTCCAACTCTTCCCTCCATTCTTCAAGATCAAAATTTCACCTTATGTGCTGTAGTAAGAGGTACCCTACATTAAACTGTGTTTTAAACACACTGTAACCCTATACTGTGAACAGGTGGACATGACCCTCTGTTGACATGAAGTTGTCTAGTAGATGTTTATCTAACCTGGTGACCACAAGAAACCCCTTAATCGCACCCTATTTATGCTGCTGCTATTTTACTGTTCAGGCGGAGTGCTGCGCTCACAGGCCCCGTCTGACACCCCCAATGGGACGAGCCCCCCTCAGCTGCATTTCCCAGAGAATGACAAGAGTAAGTGAAGGTAACGGGTGCACTGGATCACCACCTAGTGGTGGGTATTTCGGTTTACTTCACTGGCATATCGATAAGATAGGGCCTCTGGGATACGGCTGTGGCATGCTGTGATGCTGGGCTGTATGGAGAAAGAGGGGTGACACTGCTTAGTCTCACTGTATCGGCCTCTCTGTCCTTATGGCTGTTTTTGTACTTCGTCCTTAAAGAGCAGAGCGACTCTGATAGTCTCCAGTGCAGGAACACAAAAGCGCAAAGCAAGAAGTATCTTCTGCTGGGATCTTTGGCAGAGCGTCAGACAGGACTAGTGTTTCACGGAGCGCCTCTGGGACTGTAACTCCAGGCTCAACTTTATGAAAAACAGCTTTATGTGGAAAAAGGGAAGGAGGCAAAGTGTACGAGAGCAAGAGGGACCACAGGAGGGCAGGGAGGACAGGCTGCCCGGCCTCCAGCGTGCAAAAGCTGCCCTTCGGGAGCTTTTGCGTGGCCATGCCGTGTCCGGTCCAGTGGCAGCAGCCTGAGGTGGGTCGCGGGCTCCAGCTTGGCAATGCCAGATGTGTCAGGAATGGAAGGAGAGCAGTAACCGCGCGACGTGGAGGAGCGTGCAGGGCCTCGCCCAGCAAAGTGTAGCTCATTTCATTTCATTTAAATTTTTTTTTTTGTTTTGGTTAGAGTGTTGGCTCTGAGCTTCCCCGGAAGGTTCACAGAAGCTAACAGCAGGCGGAGCTGGGGGTGGGAGGACAGAGAGGGCCATAAACAAACAGCAGATTGCTGCACTCTGCCTGTTTCTGGGGGAGATGGGGGGGGAGCGTGTCAGCCAGTAGCAAAAATGGAAAGTCCACATTTCAGCTTGGTGAGGAAATGTGGTTCTCATTTCATGATTCAATACTTGCTCCCTCCCTCCCCCTCACCCCCCACCCCCTTACCCCTGCCTCCCCTCTGCCTCTCTCCCCCCTCCCTTCCTCGTTCTCCTCCTCGCTGGCACTGTTCGCAGCTGCACCATATGAGCTTTAAGGGAGCCTTGGCTGCCTTGGGATCCTCAGTCCTCCGCTCCAGTCGACGTCGCGGCACAACCTTCCCAAACGCCGCCGCCGAGAGGTCAGTCTGTGCTCCGTCCGGCTGGACTGCACAGCTGCGCAGGAAGTGCACAGCCAGGACGGCATAGGCGACATTAGTCCTGCTGCTGCTCCCAGTGTGAAGGGCAGCTGACACACGGGACTCTGATACCATGACCGTGTTCATCCCCCAAGGTCAGATTCCAGCCAATGATACAGTCACTGCAACGTTACACTGGGGCCACCGACCTCACGGCTGTTGGCAAGAGGCTCCAGGCTGCCTGACCACCTGACCCAAAGTGACCCAAGCCAATGGTCAAACGTAGCCAAAGTGACTCCCCTTACAGCCGCCATTCACAGGAGCATTTCATGGTGTAACGTGTGAAACCACCTTGACGTGACACTAAAAAAAAAAAAAATCGCACGTAAACTCACATACTAATCACTATATGTATTGTACGTATGTTGCATGTTCTCTTTACTGTGTGACTGCCGAGTAGCTGCTATGCTTGCTGCATGTGCCCAGACCTGCTGCAGAAAAGTCATTTCCCCCGAGGACCAACAAAGTGCACATACCTACCTTTCCATAACAAGCCTCCTTTCCCCATCCCTCTCTTCTCCATGTCTCGGTTCCCCATGAAACGCCTGTTTTTCCTGGAGCCGTTTGTTATTTGAAATTTCCAGCCTGCCTGATTTGGAGGCATTTGAGGACGAGAGAAATGCAGGCTGTGCAGCTGCCAACTGTCTCTTCCACCCCATATAGAGAAACTTAAAGAATCCATTATCTGCATTATGGCCACATTTTTGGCCCTTGAATATGTGCTGTTCCTTCTGTGTAGCAACGACTGCAAAAATATCATACAAGTCCAGTCTGTTTAATTTAAGCATATTCAAATGCACTTAATGGCTGTTAGTGACGTCAGGAAAGACTAAACAGAGTACATCTTTTGCAATTTTTATACAAGATTAGTCTTGTATAAAACCTATAAACTTAGCAACAGCACATGATTAATAAGCCTAATAATTTTACGTGCTCTAGGAAAAAAAATCTTATAAGGTTGATAACTGTCAACATTGGCAGTGCTGTCAGAGCTGGCTGTGAACAGGCTGGAATGACGACTGTGTAAACAGTAACGGGGACAGCATGATTCCCTGTAATGTATCACGGTCCCTAAGCCGGCTTCTCCCTGTGCTCTCCGGAGCTGCGGTTAAATTCCCGGGTTACGTAAGGTGAAGTCCTAACCCTACTACTGCCTCGTGTTACATACCGCCACAAATCGGGGGAAATAAAACTCGCTTTCCCGGGGTCCTGCTGTGCCTGCAGCAAACTTCTGCGACCTTAGAGCTGGTGGCGCGTAACCCCGCCCACATCAGGCACGGCGAGCGGCCCGGGACGCAGCTGGAGGTGAACGCAGCCGCCTGCCAGGTCCCCCGACCTCCACAGTGAAGCTCGCCTGCATCGTATCGACAAGGACAGAGTGGTGCTGGTGGCCCTACGCTCTGACACATCCTCCTGTCTCCTGCACTGCCTGTCTTTGCTAAGGCCAGGCGAAAGATTTTCATTTGAGAACCCCCCCCTCGTTGGACTGGAGCTCACACTCAATGGAAAGACACACAGCTTAATTTAGTCAATGCGATGCTTTTGAAACCACATGTACTTGTAAAACTGCAGATGCCAGGCGGCGCCGCACCTTTCGGGCCGTCAAACCACACCGTGAAAAAAGGGGGAAACTCGGCTTATATAAACACAGGATATTCTGTGGCCAGAGGCTCTTTTGCTTAACCCCTGGCTGAAAACAGGAAGAGCCTTTTCCATGTTACAACTCTGGGTGTTCTGGCTAAATAAACCCTGAAGGAAAAGAGGGCAGTGTTAATCCACGGGCCAGGACCATAACACCGTAAATGGGGGGGGGGGGGGGGTTGCCTTCCCGAGATGATAGGACCCCAGCAGCATGTCATTGTTACCCCTAGCAACACAAACCGCTCACCTGCTACTGTTCCAGAACATTTAAGCTGTCCCACCACGTACAACAGGGGCCAGTAAGAGCAGAGGAACATTGGAGTGGGTCTCTCATGACGACACAGAATCCTCAGTATGAGCTGGACATGTGACACCACGGTTATGCTGCAAAGTGATGCCGTTTTGGAAGGTGTAACAATCGCTGCGAAGACACCACATTTCAAGAAACACAGCACCTGCAGAACTGTAATGAACTAAAGACACAAACCTATTTGAACCACCTAAATGTGACGCCTCAGGCAACCTCTTAAAGTCTAAGTTTGTCCTAAGATATGACCTGAGTCAAGGCATGTATTTGGCTATGACTCCTTGTCCAAGGCTTCTTTATAGGTCCCTGGGTGTGGAGAGAGCGCAGTATAGGATAACTTATTACAGGAAATACCTCCCTGATAGCTACCCCACTGCGCTCATAAGACACAGTGTTGAATAAAAGCCTGGAAATATTCTCAGCAACCCAAACAAGTCCCGACTTCTAATTTGTGTGACACAGTGGACTTTTCTGTTGACGTAAACTTTAGTGTTTTAGCTGTTTAGTCATTGTCCCATGACAGTGTATCTGACAAACATGTCGGGGGAAAACAATAGATACATATCTACTACATATCTGCTATTAGTTATCACTCAGCGAGTTCTGTCTACCAGGAGTCCATCACAGAGATAGAACTGACTCTAGGCCAAAATCTTTTTGATGGATATGTCCACAAGGATCAGTCCTGTGATCTTTCCCAGCATAAGGGAAGAAGTGCAGCCAGGGACACCCCCCGCCCCACACACACACACACACACACACACACACACACACACCCTCCATTACTGCCCAATCTCTCAGAGCAGTTCCTGTGCTCAGGGGATCAACTGAGACCACAGAACAGTGTGTATGTGTACATGTGTGTTCCTAAAGGAAGTCATACAGCTATTGAATGTCTGACTGGAACAGAGCACTGAGTCCCAGGCTCTGGGGGGTTGGTTGGAGCATGACTCCTTTCATAGCAAAGAGTAGCAGCAGTCCTTATTCACCAATCACTAAGAATGCAGCCTGTAGTTAACCAATCAGAAACTGCCTTGGCCTGGACCCACTTCACCATTGGGTGCCGTGAATTGGGTCGGAGTGGAGTTCTAACCTCTTATAACGATATGAAAAACCAAGAATTCAGGAGGTGCAGTTATTTAAATCACAGAAATAATCTCGTAGGCTGACCTGTGCTGTTTTTAAGTTATATCTTATAAGACATTTTATTAAAAAACACTAAAATTGCACTGAAATTACATGGAAGAAATATAGCATATTTATTATAGCTGCAATCAACTTTTGTATAAAAGAGAATGGGTATATTTCTAGGGACACAACAGCCTAGCAGGCTGTGAGGAGCTGAACAGAGCTGTGAGATGGCAGCCATTCCCCTGGTCCTACGCTTAGCCGGCTCTGTGTTCCCCGGGCCAGCTGCACCCAGCATAAACACATGCCTTTAGAGCTCACACATTTCCTGTCCCGTTCACACTGCAGGTCCCTGGCCTGCCGTCAGCCTCACCGGCATGGGATGTGGCAGCGGGGGAGTCTATCTGTGGCATATATATATATGGCACAAATATTATATGAAAAGACTGAAGTCTGGGTGAGTCTAGTGTTTAAAAAATGTGGTTATGAGCACTGAGCCTCTGTCCCTCGTCAGTAACGTGTGAAATGCAGTTTGCCGATTTAATGTGTGACGTGTGCGAATCCCTCCCTGGTTCGTGGGGGCAGCCCTACGCAGCGTGAGCCTGCGACAGAGGAGGACGAGCCGGTGGCCATTGGCGCACTTGCCGGGGCACGCTCCGCTCGCTTGGATGTGGCAGAGCGAGCTGGCAGCCTTGGGCACTCGCTTCTGTGGCCTCAAACAAACGAACAAACAGGCAGCCCTGCCATGGCATGGAAGATGCCACAACCTCCCGTCTCCAACTTTCTGCCGCTTGGCAGGTCGCGTGGGACCCAGCAAAGCAGCCTGGATCGATGTCCCAGCGCCTGCACCCTGACCTCCTGACGGTGACTGTACTCCTGCAAATACGGAAGCAGACGCACACACGTGGGTGCACGTGAATCACAGACCGCACACGTGCGCAAATGAGGCCGGAGGTCCCGTTCGACACCCACCGGCACACAGAATGCCGGGTGAATCACCCTAACATGTGGAGAGAAAGTTTTACACAGACATGGAACTAAACCACAAATCTCAATGCACCCCTAAAGAAGGGGAGGATGTGGTACTTACATCGACCGCAGCCACTGGAATCTATTCAGTCACTTAAACTGGCAAAAGGCAGAGTGTTCACACTGTTTCGTTTGCTATAAACCAAGCAATGTACTTTTTTATAAGAAAGGGGTTTTCTGTCATTATTTATAAGACAGAAACAGCCTCCTTAATTACCTAAGAATCGACCTATGAACTGGTTAACTCAAAGGAAATGAGTCTCATAATTGGCGGGAACTGAGATGGTGAAGAGCGTGGAGCGCGAGATGCACGGTGTGAGGGACAAATGTTAAGCTGTTAAGCTGAGTCCTTCCTCTACGCATCTCATCCTCAGATCAAGTGAGACAGGTGAAGAGAGCCACGTCTATAGCTCGAATCCAGGAAAGGCAAACCGCCCAATATCAGAGAGCAAAGCACACCTGCTGAAAAAAACATGGAATTAACACTAGTCTTTAAAATTGGGCACAAGGTAACAATTTAATTTGATCTCTGGAATTAGGAGTCAGGCTACACAAATATGTCACTCGGCCACACATATTTCTCCCAAGAAACGAGTTCATGGGAAAAAGCTGCAGAAAAATGCGAGGCGTGCTGGACACTGGCTGTGCTTCTATGTTTACCTGGGGGCCATTTAAATGGGAAAATTTGCCTGAGAGCAGCAAGACCCGAGGTCTGAACAAACCACAGAGCAACTACCGGGTGCCCTGGGCTGCCTCTTCTGCCGGGAAAGCAGCCGCCTTACGTCCCGAGACTCGTTTATTTTTTCAAGTCACAAATGTTTCCTGTTAATAAAATAAACCTGAGGCAAGAAGCAGCAGCTCGTAGCCAGTACTAGATGTTTCTCCATTTGAAAGGGCATGTGGGGTAGGAAAGCTAAGGGAGTGTGAGACAGAAACAGATGGGGGGGGGGCAGA
>JABFDZ020000049.1:2816562-2830492 GCA_019775955.2 Pollimyrus isidori
CCGCCCCCCCCACCCCCCCCCCCCCCCCCCGCCGCCCCCCCCCCCCCCCCCCCCGGCCCCCCCCCCCCCCCCCCCCCCCCCCCCCCCCCCCCCCCGAAATCACTCCAACAGATGTCATTTATATTAAAAAGGGAGAAACAAAATGAAAGTTCCACTGAGTTCTATTTCTTCCCGACTGAGTAATTACTTTTAAAGCACTACTCTCTTTCCGCCTTTGCCTATTACTGAATTTCCTCCCCCCCCACCCCCACGTGCCACACAATCACTTTCTATCAGTGACCTCTGCAGCTCAAGGGAAAAAAAACCAAATCAGGCAATGATTCCTGAGCAAAACCATCTGGAAGTGTACAGAAATTTGGCTAAACTAATGCTTGCGGGGGGGGGGCGCAGAACATGATCACGATGGCAGCCGGGAGCAGAGAGACCATTCTAATTGTTGCCCTGGAGAAACAGGGGGCAAACTACATGCTGCATGCAGTTAACGCATTCAGTGTCAGAGTGTGAGGTCAGGAGCGCCAGGCTGGTCACCCAGTAGGAGCGATTTCTCTTACCTGGAGAGATGTGTAGAGCCATCAGACACGCAGGAGCAGCACCAGGGAAGGAAAAGCAAAAAAGCTCTCATTAATTTCAGGTACACATGCTGTCTGACATATTTATATTTCATACGTGAAGCTCTAGAAGAGGACACGTGTGAATACAGTGGCGCTGTTTGTATCTGAGAATCACAGGATGCACACCAGTATGATAATAAACAGCAGTATTATGGTAAACAACCACACGCACACTTTCTGAATTCATAAAAGCAGGGTGCTGGTAGGAGCCATGGCGTTTACTTTGTGCTTTAGATGTCATGATGTCACTTACTATTAGGTGCCAAACATTGCCACTTTCATCAGTAATATCATCTTAATTGTCATCATTTTGTTCAGTGCCAAATGAAATAAGAACTTCTAATTTGCAAGTCTCATTACTGAAATACTACATTACTTGTCAGCAGTAACACCAAAAGAATACCAGGTAACAAGATTTGTAATTCAGCCCTCAGTGATTCACCATAAGAGAGACGTGACAAGGTATTGTGGCCGATAATGTTATCTGATTAACCAAAAGCATGCACTGAGCATGGGTGGGGAATTCCGTCCAACCAATCAGAAGCCTCCCATGAATACGCAGTCAATTCCCCGCAAATGAAAAAGAAAACAGTAGAGCGTTTCAAATCTGATGTACAGTGTGTGGTGGCAGAGCCGGTTGATGTAGAGGAGAGAAAGCAGAGCGCAGAGAATGGTATTCACTACTCCTGTAACGTTTACTACAATCAGAAGTGTACTGAGGCCAGGCAGGCATGAAAGATCTGGCTGTTAACACATACATCGAATTCCCCACAGCTGGAGGGACTGTGATTTATTCGCTGTGTATGTGCGCAGTGAAGAACGTAATTAAGACAACCGAGAAAGAGACAGTGTATAATTTGACTCTCAACAGGCGCCTGGGGCAGACTGAAAGTTCCCAACTCCAGCTTGGCTTTCACACACTAGCTCTCCTGAAGAGATGAAATATGTGTCAGAATCTAAACGCTTATTGTAACGTGTCAGAGGAATGTGGGAATGATCTGCGGCTTCTACATCAAACGAGGGACTGGGAGGCACAGTTGTTCTAACCCCTGACCCCCGACGTGCTCCAGCGACTCCCAGAACAACCACCTCACAGCACGCCTCCACCCGCCAGGAGGAAACAGCTCCGGGCATTAAGTGGGTAAGACAGACCAGAAAAGACATACACATGTATTTACAGAGACAGTCACATAAATAATTCCTTATTTTTATGAAATTTCAAGCACTACTCCCCAAAAACCAAAACTCAAAGATCACAATTTTTTATATGAAGATAAAAAGTTTGTTTTGTTTTTCCTAAAATCATTAGGAGAGAATTTCACCACAGAACCACATGCACTTATGTCTACAAATCATTGATTATATTATAGAAAGAAGATCACTCCCTGCTTGTACATAGTTTAGTTCTTGTCTGGTTTTTCTTTCCTCCATATGCCTCGGATACAAACTATTTTGAGATTTATAGCGAATCTGAATATATGATATATACCGTATCTTGAATATATTCTATGGAAATGTTTAATTGATGTTCAATAAAAAAAATAAAAAACCAGGAACACAAACCAGAAACCAGGAACACAAACTGAGTCACATGCAAGTCATTGTGACCTTAACATGAACATTCACATACATGTAGGCATACATATAGACATACGCTGATGCGCATGCAATTTACATACAGCTCCAGGACAATGAGAGAGATGAAAACATACTGTACACATTGGGAATGAGCCTTTGAATGTCTAAAAAGTTCATCCTTCGCTCATCCTCCAAATCACCTAAGGACATGTGCTGTACTGAAAACAAAGATGCATTCACATGCCCATCTGTCCTGCTATATTCATAGCACCGAAACACCAACACACAAACACCCACACAAAACACAGGTGAATCTTGCTGCATTTGCCAGGTCCTAGGCTACATAGCTAGTCTGGGACTAGGGTGGGCTGTTTTATCTCAAGCCCAAATGAACAAAGCACAGCCTACGCTAACATTAATGCCTGGCACCCTCGACCACTCCTGTACATATACAAGGTGAAATATGTGACATAATCCACCTGCTGCGATTTCATGGCATAATCCACCTGCTGTGGTTTTATGCAGACATTGAAATGCACAGAAAGGTCTGGACACAGCAGAAACAAGAGACCCTGGATGAATTTACTCGATGCCCTGGCTCTTGCATGGTTACTGCCAAGCTTCCAGCAAAAGGCTCCTCTTCAGGAAAGCCTAGATCAGAGGAAGCAAAGCTCCAGTGCTCAAGCGCTCCTTGGCGTTTCATTACTCCGCCTGGGTGGCCAAGGCAATGGTCATGATCTAGACATAGACCTTTATCACAGGCTTTCGTTAGCAGACCATCACACAGACGCCCCCACCAGCCTGGCTTGGTTACAGGAATTCCTCTCTGGCCTCTACACCCTTCCTCTGCCTCAGCTGCAATCTAAACAAAAAAGCACATCTGGTGTCTCTCTGCCTAACCATGACGGCCACAAGGCCTCATCCCAGTTTCCACCGATCTTCTTCTTCTTCCAGCTTACAGTCTCTTACCCTCAATCATATCTTTTGTTACATGATTTACAGAGCTGCATTCAATTCCAGTCACCTAAGAAGTTTCCTTACACTGAGACACCAAATTTTTAAACCTGCCACATCGTTGTGTTTCATCTGAACCTGGACCAAGCGACTTCTGTCAGAACAGAGAAAGGTTTTTCACCAGGACCCCATCATGACCTCATGCTCCTAGGCACACATGTTCACAAGAGTATTATTCATCCAGAAGATGTATCCAGGAGTGACTTGGACAAGCTAAAGGACACACACACACACACACACAGAGATGGACAATGTGAAATTTGTGACATGCAGTTCAGCCATTTTTGACTCAGATCCAAACAAAGGTCTGCCTGAGCAGAGAACTAAATCCAACAATTCTTCCAGGCCTTGTCTCTCATCCTCACCTACCCCACACCAGCCAATCACCACCCTTTTCCCTAACTCTCACTGCCTCTTGGGTATTCTTTGGTAAAAAAAAAAATCATAATTTCCAATACCTGTCCAAACACCTGGTGTTTCACAGCTTATTTTAGGGACCCTAAATTGATAGCAAATGTGTGGATTGATTCTTTTTTCATCTTGGCATTAAAACTGAGAACTCATTGAACATTTTCTTGGCAGTAATTAATTTCATGTTTTTTAAAGGTGTTCCCTTTTATATTATACTCCATGTGGTTTTGTAGAGTTTAAAAAAAAAATCCAATGACCAGCCCAGATCTCTTCTACAGCACTCATCTGAGTCATAACCCTCGGAATGGCGGATTTTCCACGCAACTCAACACAGCACCATAAAGACCTGGTTAGCCTCAAATTGCCTGCCCCCAAATTTCATGCACATTCAATCAATCATTTCAAACCTGACTCCAGTCCTGCCAATGTTCTCTTACTGTACATTCATTAGGAACTGCATCTCCCTCACTGCTACTACGCCTCCATTTCCCAAATTATACTGCGTCCGCTGCGTCAACAGCGAAGATGCCTCATAAAAAAACCATTCCACTATCCTTACCAGAGGGGGAAAAATGTGGATGAAGATGAGATAGATGTGCTTTCTGGTCAAGGGCTGTTTAAGAGGGTGTATTTAAGAGAGTTAATTCTGTAAGATATGGGTGCTAATGGACGCGGAGATGTATGCTGCTCTAGCTCTGTTGGGTGGGTTGGTCATGGGAACGTTGGCCTCACAGCTTCCATGATAGCATGCTTGCCTTGGCAGAGGTTCAGCATTCCACGTGTGGCTGTGATGTTCAAAACCCACCGCATCGAGGGCCCACTGCCCACCTGGCAGTGAGTCTCTCTGCCCCTGAAAGGCTTTTTCCCACACGGCCCTCAATAAATCAGATCTCACATGCACATATACTCTAGTACAGAGCTCGTCCTCTTATACAGGCAGGCACTGTTGTCCTACACACTGTTGTACCGTTCTTTTCCAGTTGCTCAACACGCCACTTCTTGCTCAACAAGGACTTCACAGGTCAGTCACAGGTTTTCAGTAAAATTCAGTTAAGGACTAACAAAGTTAAGCATGCTAATTGCAGCCTCGCGCTAACAGGGTGAGACAGACTCAACTCTGGAATATGGAGTTAAACCACCCCACCATCGAAAAAAGTGCCCAGTGTCTTTCCACAACTAGGAAAAGAGGCTGAGTTATTGCACAAACAACCTCCTATTTTTAGCTGTGCGAGTCCTTCCGTGTATGATATCCAATTCGTATTCTATTTTTGCGCATCTACACCAAGTGACATTAAGTCTTCAAATAATTACAATAAAAACTGCACAAAACCCTGAAAAAGAATAAACACGCTTTTTCCTTATAATTTGTTTCTCCTGTATTTCGGGGAACTTTGCTGAGGTGAAAAATAAATCTGGTAGCAACAACCTTAGACTGAATAACAAAGGCAAAAAAAACACTTGGGATAATACTGGCGTCAAGAAAGCAATCCTCATTCAGCCTGTATTTATTAAGGATCCAGGTGACTTGTTGCCCAGTTTAACAGCTTGTTTCTATTCAGGGACTATAACCACCTTAAGGCGATATGACACATATCAAATGATGTGATGTGATTGGCTATCGACCGGTCTTTAACGGAAGGCTGACCAGTTGCCTTGCATTCAGCCAAGTGTCAGCACACAGCGCGGCGCTGCTCTGTGTTCCTGCTTTATTCCACAACACAGGGCAGGCAAATTCAAGGAGAGACTGTGAAGGATTGACTGGAGCAGGTGAGACCCATCCACAGTAGCATGAGGAAATCCTTGGTTTCTTCTCCTTCTGCTGGGATTTCCTCATCTGTGCGGTTCACAAAGCCTCCGGTAACTTCTAAAGCTTCCCGTAACTCCAAAGGCTTCCCACAGTACCATATAATAAATGACTAGAAAAGTAAATCCTTACACAAAAAAAGCCCAAAAGTTTGCACCTCCAGATAACCAACATTTCACACCCAAATAGTAGTTCCTTTACCTTCTTGAAGTGATTAATGTTATAATTTAGAGTAACTACACAGAATAAAAGCCATTTTTAACGGTTAGGATTAACAGATGATTAGTGGCACAAAAGCCTGTTTCAGATTCCATTTAGCTGTAAAAAGTTCCATTTAAAATAACTCTCAGTCACTGTCAGGCCTGAGCTAAAACAGGCTCTGGATTACTTTTACAATCAAGGCTGGGAACAGTGGTCTGTTGGCAGGAGCACTTGAGACATGAGGCACCTTGGGAAATGACGTAATGGAGAGCGAGGTGCGGTTTTCACACTCAGCTGAACACCCGCTCAGTGCGGCACAGCCGGCTAAAAGTAAATGGGGGTTTGGTGAGCGCAGAAAAAAAAAGGGAGAGGGATCTGGCAAAAGAGGAAAGGGGCGGGAGAGAGGGAGAGTGAAAGTTTCACTATAATGGCAGAGTAATGAGAAGCCTCCATACCACCCACTGACCACATCAAGGCCACAGTAATGACAGGGCTTTCGGCAGGCAGGCCTGTGTGCGGACGGCGCCGTGAGTGAGTGAGTGAGAGTGTGTGTGTGCATGTGTGTGTCCCGCATTCGGATGACTGCAGCTAGCCTGTTTAGCCCGTTTAATAAAAATAACAGAAGAGTAGATTAATACATGTAGCAGTCCTGTTCCTTTCCAGTGATCAGACCCCACACTCCGCTTGAGGAACATGAGCTCTTGAGTGGAATAACGAACGGCCACTAATCACAGGCTGAACGCCCAAATCGGCGTTGCTCCTAAGCGATTTTCAACTCACTCCTTCCCAGCCAACTCACCCCCCTCGCTCAAAACTCCCCTACCCTGTGTTTATCTAAGACAGCCAATTTGCTCCTGTGCTTGATTCATTTGTGGTGTGGCGGGTGAAGGCTTCTCCTCGGCAGCGTGGAGAGGAATGAATGGGTCCATTGTCATGTTTATTTGACCTGTCTGCCTCACAAACATTTCCCCTGGGATTGAGGTTACGTGCCAGTACCCTCCACCTGCCCCATCCAGCAACAACCTTATGAAAGACTGTCTAACATTCTGTTAAATCCAGCCGGCTGACACATAAGTAAATGAATTTAGGCCTAAATAATTGGAGTTGATGAACTTAGGTAGCAATAAGTGTCCCCTCACATCATATTTCTAGGTAAACCAAAAGATTCAAATAGCACAAAAGACTTGACTAATGCTGTAGAGCACAATTCTTTAACCATCAGGAAAAGAAATCAAACCAATAAACAGATGAAAAAAAAAGTCTTTGCGCAAGTTTTCACTCCCTGGCCAGAGAATGCGAGAGAGAGAGAGAGAGAGAGAGAGAGAGAAGGAGCATTAGTGAAAGAGAAAAGAGGAGACATCCAGGAAAACACTGTAATTGGGAACTGTTTGTTTTGCATTAGACTAAAGAAAATGTTATGGGTACAAAGTTCTAGAGAACCGGGAAGGATCGCAGACAATAAAACATGTCCCAGATGAGACTGACATGTTCAGGCAGAGCTATGGAAGTTCTTGCTAATTTCTCATCAGTTCTCGCAGCTCTAATTATATGTGTGACGCCAGTGAGAGCTCTGTGAAAGAACCATATTGGGATGGGATTACTGCCCCATTGCTACTGGATCGTTCCACAAGCAACAATGAAGAAGAGTCCCTTCAAACACAACATCCGTGTTTATGCCAATTCTCTCTCATAATCAAAGATGTATGACTATACATTTTAGAGATCAAAGGGTTAAAGGCTGGGCTGGAAATTTGACTAAAGATTTATGCTGTATCCAGAGGTGTTTAGTTTCTGCTGATGGTGCCCTTGGCGCCATCATGACACGTG
Source organism: Pollimyrus isidori (assembly GCA_019775955.2). NCBI lineage: Eukaryota > Metazoa > Chordata > Actinopteri > Osteoglossiformes > Mormyridae > Pollimyrus > Pollimyrus isidori. The sequence continues at coordinate 2,824,009 of JABFDZ020000049.1, forward strand.
ACTCGAGGGCACACAGGCCAATTAGGGGCTGTTACCAGAGCTATGCGTGGGATTGGCCTTACATGCCAACACTACCACCCAGGCCATGGTGCAGGACAAAAGAACAAAAAAAAACCCTTAATATCAGAAAATGAAACCAAAGGCTCTAAGCTTTTACACTTTGTACTTTGTGGTCCGTAACCACAGATAAAGATCTGCCCACAAATTAGGCCCAGATTTCTTTAATTCGTTGTTGGTTGTTCAAGCCAGAGTACGATTATTAAAACTGCATTCTTAAAAACTGAAAACCTACCCCGAGCAACATGCCACCCCCAAATTTCACTCTGCTCTCCATACTATTACTCTCTCTCCCTTTTATCTTGTCTCTTATTCGCCCCCTCATTTGGCCACTTCATAGTTTATCCTGGAAACAGACATTTCTACTCTCTTGGCTAAATAAGACACGGTACAGGGAGAGACTCCTACCAGCACCTTCCCCCCCCCCCCCATGGTGTACCTCGTCAGTCTGTCAGGAACAGAGACGGGCATTCCAGTGCCGCGGAAGTTTACCTACATAAAAAAATACTGAGCAGTCAGGCAGATTTCTAGATTTCATGCCCCCATCTTAGACATTTAAGGTTAAAAATGCAAACTCCATCAGCCTGGAAAGGGAAAATCTCTTACTTCTGCCCCACTTTTAATCAGCAACAGCACCTCTCCCTAAAGCGGGGGCTGCTGACTGAAGCCACATTTGCGAGTGTGAAGTCTTGCATTCTTCTGCGATGTGCACATGCGATCAGGCACCAGGTGTGGGCTGAGGTCCAGGAGGTAAGCTCGTGATGGGAGTGACGTAGGCGGGGCGGGGGGTGGCGTGAATGTTGTTACTCTCAGTGCATCATCTGCACAGAATGTTCACATGGAGCTGCCTGCGAGGCCCTCGCAGCCCCCAGAGCTGCACTGACGTGAACCTGTCAGTTATGTCCATCTCTTCATCGGGACAGAATGCCAGAGGCAGTGTGTATATCTATGTAAACCCATGTGTCAACCCCATCTAATCACAGTGTCCTGTGTTTAGCACTTTAAGTACGGTGACAATCCTCCACTAGTCACCTGCTATTTGTGTGTCACACTGTGGTCCTGGGGAACGTTATTTTGTACCACTGCATGCTTATACTTGGATAGTAGGACAATAAAACCCAATCGACTTGACTGGAACTACCCATCCTTCATTCTGGGCTTGGCAATAAAGAGTAATTTACAATGAAATCAAAGAAAGACAAAGGCAACAAAGGGGTAAAATGGGACAGCCTACAGCCTAGCTTTGGCAAGGCCTTCACCGCCATCTTGTCCCAGTGTATCACAGTAAGCACTTCTACGGGACTGACAAGACTAAGGATGCTGGGAGGCTGGAGGACAAACACATTCTGCGATGCTGAACTCCAGTCCAGGCCAGACTGTCACGACAGCAGTGAAACACCAATGGCGTGCCAACTAGGGCTGCCCTGGAAGCACCTTGGATACCGCCCAGGCAAGTTACGCCAGGAGGCTCCGTTGCCATGGAGTCAGTGTAGTCCACAGCCAATGAATGGGGAGTTATTGGGGGAGTGGTGTCAGGGTGGCGGTGCCATGGCAACCCAAGCAGTTGATTTGATGGTCAGCGACAAACTAGGTAAAAGGTACGCAGCCAACAGAGGTACACTATGCTCAAATGTAGATAGATGCCTGTAAGATAAGTTTTGGAACATTTTCCTAAGTTTTTTTTTTGCTTAGATATTAATTTCCTCACCAGCACCGATCCCACAGACTAAAGGTAGGCTAAACTTGCTGACAGCTGTGTGAAGCAGGTGTCGGGTGTCCTGGCATGCATCCTGCACCAGTGACTTGGCAATATTTCCTTCATTTTGTCTCAAAGTTTTAGGTCCATAGGTAGCAGGGCGGTGAAGGACACAGCTTGGGAAGTGAAAGGTGGCCATCACTTCAAGCGCGGCCCTGGCGGCATTTAACCTGTATTACACTGATGAACAACCTAGCTGCCGTACTGCACAATAACCCTTTTAAGTCTGCTCAAATTAGGGTTAGGCTACAGTTAATGAGTAGAAAGAATCAGGAGGTGCTGGGTCTCAAAAGCAAGGTGATTTCAGAACATTAAAAAGCTTACATCACATTTTAATAGCCGCCTTGTCAGGGGTTAAAACGGGAGGAAAAACTGAGGCAGGTTGTGGCAGGTCCCTGTGATACAGATCTCTCTTATTTTAATTAACTGTTAGCTATTTTGCACAAGTAATACGAACTGTCCCCTACTCCAAGTAAAGAATGATGGCTATGTACTGCTCATTACTGTGAAGGCTTTCACCTTTCACTTTCTCACACACGCACAGGCTCATGGTGACCAAATATGGTATTTTAGATGCTTTTTCCGGTGTAGGTGACAGAGGAATGCCCAAGCCAGATCCTCACAGCAGACCACAACTTGAGTGGGGTGATCAAAGGTGAGTCCAGGACCACGAGACCACCAGGACGTAACCACTTCAGAGTAAAACAGACAGGCTGATCCCCAATGCCCAATTTCATTATATCTGATAGACTGCAGTATGATACGCAGTGCTGCTGACACACTATTATTAAAATATTATTCATCAAAAACCATAACAAAGCAGAAAGTAAAATTGACATTCATTTCTAATTTGTTTTTTAAATTATATTTATTTTACAATAATAATAATTATAAGTATTAATATCCTGATTAGTATTCTGGTACAACAAAATGTAAACAAATCTACGTGGCATTTCTGGGAAAGCAGCCGCCCCTGACAGGCCTGGCTGATGGCATTGGCCCGGACTGGAAGGTGTCAGACAGCACAGCAGTACCCACTTGGCGGAGCGGCGGCACCATGGGCCGAGTCCGACTAGGCTCAGTACGCGCAGGGAGCGACGTAAAAACGGTGTCAAGGACACCTGAAGCCTGACAGGGATAAAGGGATAGGTATAGAAAAACGGCTCCCTCGCATTTCACACGCGTACTTCGACAGGTGGCCAAACTGTACCAGTCATATTCATATGAAAGGACATTCAAGATGGCTTCTGTTTTGGTTCCTGTGCCGTAACTCTGGGACACTGTGCAGTTAGCTGCTTGGAGCCCTGGTGGGTTCACTTATTTAGTTATTCAATTGCAGCTAATTAGCAACGTTTGCACGGACGCGATGCGCAAAGGGACGCATTAGCACCCAGTTGGCGCCCAACGACCCCTGGCTGGTGGCTCGGACGGCTGAGGGGAGTGGGGCAGGCAGGATCGTGCCTTGAGTGTGTGCCAGTTAGGGGACGGGGGAGGGACATGGCCCCACACAATATGGGGACACCTGAGACATGTGCAAGCTGACGTAGCATATTGGCGTTACACCCACACACACGCATACACACACGCATACACACACGCATACACACACGCATACACACATTCAAATGCAAACTCTGCCTGCACAGAGCACATAAACAAAATCTGAAAGTCTCATCGTCGTGTGTGAGTGTAGCAAAGTGCCATAGCCTGTGACACCGCAGGAATACGCCAGTGCTGTGTCACACGCGCACGCCATTCAACACACTCCCTAAGGGGAGTGCACTGCTGCCGGCAGCAACACACAGCCATTACACCCGACAATTTCAATACAACTGCACTAGTTCGTTCTCACTCCTCTGCCAAATTAGCAACTTTATTCAGAAATGCTATGAAGAGACTTTCATTAGCACCACCAAACCATGTCCAATGCGGGGGAAAAAACCTTAATTTAATAACAAAATAATTTTTTAAAATTTGCTTTTCTCACAAAAAAAGAATACTTGTGATTAACTACATTATGCTATTTTTAGTATTTAAATCTTTAAAAGAGTAAACTAAACACTCAACAAAAGCAATAAGAAATTTTTTTTCTCATATTATTCCTAGAAATTAATTAATAAAAAATGTGAGAGAAGCTTGTTTTTATCTCCTTATTTTTAAAACTCAGACACAACAGGGGTCCTAAAGAAGAGGGTGGGGTGGGGGTGGACATCAAAATGAAGAATAATAAAAGAAGGATAAAAAATAGACAGAAAGAGAGGATGAGGAGGAGGGGGAGTTGGCAGAGACAGCGTGGTGATTTCAAACGCTGGCACCTTCTCAGCACAGCTACGCAGATGAGTGCCAAGAACAGCAAACCAGCCACACTGCCATTATTCCCCCTTGCCTTCTCCCCTTTGTTTAAGTAGACATTTCAGAATTCAATATTTTATTTAGGTGGTTTCTTGAGCTTTCCACTATGCTTGCAGTATACCTCTGGTTTTTGGCATTTCGTCCTCATAAATCTGCCTTTCTGTCGCACGTAGAGAGACACTGATTATGATGTAATAACATTATCCACTCTGGTGTTCTGTGGTTGCTAAGATCAAAACAGTAGCCCCTATGTCAACTGTGTTTGAGCAGTGCACGGTGCACCCAATCCTAGCCCAGGATTTCCCGTCTCTCTCTCTCTCTCTCTCTCTCTCTCATCTGTATCTTTCTCTCTCTTTTTCAATTCACCCCTCCTGTGTGGGTATATGCTTTTGGGGACAGACGGATTTCACGCCTGGTGTCTGCACAAAAGGCTAAAAGAAGCCAGGCACTGAGAGGACACTTTACTGGAAAAGACAATACCCCCCCTGCTTTTTCCTCAGTCTCTTTTTACCCCCTTCTGAGTTACTTTGACCAGTACACATGGAGGTTTTGTTTTAGAGAGCTTAATATGGCAGTCCTGCAGCTAAAGACCACTTTTTTGATCATTAGCAGAATACAATATAATGTTTGTATTTGCATCTGCATATTCAATATGCTGGGATTCACAGAAGTGATTTATAGTTGAAGGATATTCAAATCGGTCATTTATTATGATGGAAGAGTAGAATATTATTATTATTATTATTGTTATTACAGTTACAATTAAGCAAGCCATGTTATAACTAAAGATGATGTTTTAAAAATATATGCATTGCACAAAAAAAAAAAAAAAAAAAATCAAGAGACTTGCAATATTTTGTTGTCATTATTAACGCCACTGGTTATTAATGCCGCATTATAGGAGTTCTGATAAATCAGCCACTTGACGCACCTGGAAAGTAACGTTCTTTGTAGGAAAAAGTGCATTTTAATTGAAGAGGCTGCAGCGACAGAAATGAAAGGCAGGACAGTGCGGGGTGGTAATGTGTTCAGCAGACCTGTAGTCGCGCTATGCGAATGTAAAGGGAACCAGCAGGAAGAGCATTTTATATTGCTGAGGGAAATGTGGCCTTCGAGGTCACTCTGCCAGGGCAGACATGGCAAAGACATGGCCAAATACAGACCGGACGACAGCGGTCAGTGAGCCGCACTCACAGACAGCTCCAACAGCCTCGTGGTGACCTCTCGCTTTCTATATAACATCAGTATAATTTTTGGTTTAGGGTTGACTTAATTTTAGAAAGCAGAATCACAGTATCCCATTCTTCTATCCCTACTACTCTGTGTCAAAGGTCAGTCCTTTAGCTTCCAAAGTTGTGAACGTGTCCCGGATTCCTTTCGTTTTCTTCCATGATGTCCATGACTCATGTGCGGTTTTTGCGAAGGAAAGGCCTCCCCCCTCTGTTCCCTTATCTGCATCTCTTCATTCACTCCTATAATTGCTTCACTGCCTCTAGCGATGTTAGTATTTACATCGTCTGGAGCTTGGCTTGGACCCCGTCCCCTCGCCTGGGAACTGGCGGGTCACTCCTGTCAGCAGAGGGGAGCTCGGGTTTAATACTCGAATGTCTGGATCTGTAACGAGACCAGGCTGAGCACCACCAACTGTAGACGTATTCCCACAACACGACAGACAGGGCGAATCCAAACTCAGAAGAACTTTTATATTTCCCCTGAATTGATATTTGGCATAAAAGGTGTTTCCCCTTTGAAATGATTAATTATAAAAATGTATCTCAATGGAAAACAATAAGAAAAAGCAGCCTGGGGCACTATTTTCTGCACTCAATCACCGTTGTTTGGCGTATTTGCGCGAACAAAAACACGTGTCTCAGAAATAAGAACAAAGAACCATTCAGCCATTTATCCCACAGCAGAGCACACTATGCAAACATCCAAACGATTGATGTACAAGAAACTAAGGTGTTTCAGTTTGATATAAATGAAGTTGACACACCAAACAGGGTGTTTGACGGCGTGTGGGTTTTAGTGATGCTATGTGTCAAACACAAGAAGAACTGTCACACCCAGAACTGCCCCTAAAGTGGCGATACTCTCGCCCCTGGCCTGGATGAGCGACCCTCGTTATTCCTCTGGCTCCAAGGAGCAGGGCTACACTGGAGCTCATGCCAGCTTGAAATGGGCCCACTTCTTAGGGCATGATTCCTAGCATGGGTGGACTGTCCGGGAATGCCTGTGGTGACAATCTCTTTTCAAAGTGGGGGGGGGGGGGGGGGGGGGGGGGGGGGGGGGGGGGGGGGGGGGGGGGGGGGGGGGGGG
>JABFDZ020000049.1:2830592-2846743 GCA_019775955.2 Pollimyrus isidori
ATCTCTTTTCAAAGTGACCCCCCCCCCCCAAAAAAAAAACAACAATAAGCCAGCAATAATGGCATTGGGGTAACTGAGAATGGTCAGACTGACAAACATGCTCCTTGCTTTGCCTGGACTTACAACCGCAGATTCTAAGCAGTCCAGCAGTTTACTAGCAGTTTACTATTTGAACAGTACTAAGACGATGGGAACTGGCCTTCTTGTCACCCTACTGTGTCAAAACAGCCACTAGGCGGTAACAGTGATATGCGACCCCCCCCCAACACTGCCCCCTCCCAGGCCCTCACCAGAGCAAGCCTCACTATGACAGCTGTAATGCAATTACAGGACAGGCAATCGATAGCTTCCGAAAGACAGACAGCTGCACTTCGAGCTAAGAATAAAATTGCAAAGTTGCAACTGTGGGGGCTTCCATCAAATAGCCCCCCCTGCTCACTATTCCATTCCAACATCCACCTGCATGCAAGTAAACTGTCTGTAAGTTAACCATGCAGGTTAAAAATACAAAAGCTGTTCCTTTAGTTCTGTTCACACAAGAAGAAGAGATGTGTTGTTTATGTCTAAGCTGGGATGGTAGAAAGCGTCTTTGCACCAAAAAAAAAAAAAGAATAGATGAGAAACAGGCCAACGGAGGACTTCTCCTTCTCTTCACCGCTGCATTACACACCGATGGAGACTCTCCCCTAGAGCAGGCGGCGAGCCCAACGCAGCCAGGCACTTTCTACCTCTCCTCCCCAGTTTAAACAAAGGCATCAAGGGAGCCGACTCATAAACTGGTGATAATGAAGAGGATGTTTAGAATGAAAACGGGATTTTTCTAAAAACAAAAAGGGACAAAACGAGATAAAAGAAAGGGAGTTTTTTTCCCACCAAAATCTGTCTGCTTGGACTGCACCCATAATAAACATACACGCAGCCACACACAAACAGATACACACAAAATACTATGGAAGGAGCTGGAGGGCAACGGGAAACATAAAGGACGGGAACAGTAGGCTGGGGCTGTTGAGGGGGCAGGGGGGGGGGGCAGGCTGGGACCAGGCGACAGTAATGTCCCTGCAGCCTAGAACTGATCTCCTCAGGAGCCGACCTGAGCTGCAGTTACCGCGGGTGAATACAGGATCGAGGCTCCCCTGCATTAGCGGTATAACGCATGGCTGTGCTGCTCGCCACGTGCAGTAACAGTGTCGTTGTAGCGCGGTGATGCGAGCTGCCCTTCCTCCCTTTGCTGGCCTAAGAGGCGAGTGCCCGAGGTCAGTAACACACTACAAACCTGCAGGGTTTGCCGTTCTTACGGCTATTACTGTTACTACTGGCATAATAAATTATTTTAAAAGCTTCATAATGATGCATGTTTAGAACACATTATTACACAACATTATTTATTACACATAGCATACTAATTGCATGTGCAATGTAACACTGTCATTTTTAATGCACGTTAAAAGTATTATTAAATATATTAATTTATGACAATAATCCATTCTCCCAATAATAAAATATAATAAACAAAATAATAATAATAATAATAATAATAATATTTTTTACCTTCTGGCATTAGCTAGGATAACAAGAAATTTTATATTAACTTATTTACCAATATATTAATTATAATTTTCCTAGATATAAAGGTTTCAGCATGTCTTAGTATAAAAATATAGACCTCATCTTTTACCAAAGTAAAGGTTCATTTAGAATGCTCAAACTTATTTCTTAAATACAAAATCTGAAATATTAACTGAAAATAATTAAAAAGTAAAAATGAATTTAATATGAAAAGTAAATTAGAATTTAAAATTAGAATTTACGAATTGCATATTTGTTGTCAATTATTTTGTTGACATTTAATTTATTAAAAATAATAGCAATTTTTAAAGTAGTAAATTATCATTTAATAATATTTATTTACAGCATACGGTAAAATGAATTCTATATTTTTAACTAGTAATTTATTAAAGGCAAATTTGTAACACCTAACCTGAACACAGACTACATTTTCGCAGCATGTAAAATTTACCCTTCACCCAAAGTGGGTAAATGGAAACGGACCACACTGGCTAAGAGAGTTGGTGTGCAAGCAGAAAACGCCACGGACAACGGCACAGACGTCGGCACAGACAACGGCACGCTGTCGCGTCTGGCAGCTCGGTTCAACTTGGCTCAGCTTGGCGGGAAGCTGAAGTTTGGCCTCGGGCGGAGAAATGCAGCTCGGCTGGCCCCTCGCACGGGCCTGGGCTCAGGCCAGCTGCCAGCGCACAGCGAGGTAAGTGAGGCACACGGGGAAAGAAAAGCAAAACCCCGACACACCGCCATGCTTACATTCATTTAGCAGCACTGTCAGGTTTTCGCATTTGTGTTTCTCTGTTATTGCTTTGTGTTTTGTGCTGGTACATATTGTGCTGGCAGAGGGAATTAGGATATGAGTAAGAAAAGCAACTTGTAAGCTATAGGACGCTGCCAGAAGAGGCTGGTGTAGGGAGGCACTGGGGCCCCGCCACTCACCTGGCGTGTGGACGAAGTAGGCCAGGTAGAGGTCCAACTCCTTGACGGAGACTCCGATGTGGTGTGGCTGCACGCACAGGCCATGGTTGGAGCACTGGGGCGACTTGATGAGACGCTCGCCGTCCGTGCTCTCCAGAGGGCTGCCCTTGAAGAGGATCACCATCACCAGGTCCAGCCGCCACACCTTGTCGGCCTGCCGCAGGCAGTCGATGCGCCGGATCTTGCCCTTCTGGTCGGGGTTGGACAGCACGCAGCATGGCGGCTTTTTGCCTGTGACGGTCAGCACGAAATCCTCGCGGAACTCGGGCCGGATGTCCTTGCGCAGCTTGGCCAGCAGCCGGGACGCCCACTTCTGCTTCACCTCGGCCTTCTCGCTCAGCAGCTCGTCCTTGACCGCGCGCTCCTCGTCCTTGGTCATCCGCTTCTCGTGCTTCTTAAAGTACTTGCGCTTGCGTGCCTGCAGGTTGAACCAGGTGTAGGCGAAGGCGCGCACATGCGGCAGGAGAGCCTCGATGAAGGGGTGGAACTCATCCTGTGGTACGGAGAGGGACAGACCAAACTTATGGAGGATCCCCAAAACAAGTACTGAGAAAGTATGAGCTCATGTTAAATTAGCACAGAAAAGAAAAGAAAAGCAAAAAAAAAATAAGGTGCAAAAAAATGCCACAATAATGCAACACAGGAAAAGACGCCCCATTACCCAGAAAGACTGAAGACACTTGAACGACTCACAGAAACACAAAAACTAATCCCAAATAAAACAAATACAAAACATGGAATTTATATCCTAACAATGACCATAATTAGACTGTAAAGTGTCTCAAAACAAAACACATTTTACTTGGAAGAAATAAATGAACAAAAATAATATATAATTATTAAAATTTAAGACTTTCTCACATGCTACTTTTGTAATTAAAAACAAAGGATACTTCAAAATTTAAGGATTGCAAAATAAAGCAAATAAAGATGACAGAGGGTAAAGCGTTTCAAATTGCACACAGTGGCCCTATGTGATGCCCGCTGTAGGATTCGCTCATCTATCCCACAGCAGCGGCCAAACTCCGAGGCACCATCACACTGCCACAGCCGCCGTACCACGGCCCACGCTCGCCAAATTAGCCGCTGCTAACCCCACAGCGAGTGTAAGCTGCGGATAAAACATCTTTTGCCCTTTGGACATCTCCTCCATCATTTTCTGCAGTTTAATCCATTTGCATACATTTTTAAATGCACAAAGAAAAATGACAGCAGCACAAAAAAATATCAGGCAGCCTGGTAGTTACCATTTTGCACTCTCATCATAAATTCGGCCCGATGATTGTGAGAAAAGTATCCTGCACCAGATACTAGTTGTATCCCCAGCTCACGAGCAACCAGGGAGGAAAGTCAGCATTGAAAAGCCAAATGTTTAAAAAGATTTTTAAGTGGCAAAGAAGCAGGAAACACTCAATTCAATTGTCCGTGGAAATGAGAATTAAACAAAAAAAAAAAAAAAAAAAAAAAAAAACACGGGGGGGAGGGGTGCAGGACACCAGCAGGAAAGATCACTGGTGGCACGGGTGGAGATTTTTTTTTTTAAGAGAGGAAAAAAAAGAGAAAAAAAGCTGATGTCAAGTGCCAGTGAAGAAACAACTTGGAAAAAGAGAAAAAAAGACAAAAACAATCACCAAAAATAAACCCGCTTCTTTTGCGGTTTCCAAATAAAAAAAAAATAAAAGCTAAATAAAGACAGAAAAAAAATCCTTGGCAAAGCAATAAGTGGTATTGGTGTTTGCTCGGAACTGTGGGCCCTGCATACGACTCGAAGAAAGGGAGAGAGGGAGAGAAAGACGGATGGGGGGTGAGGAGAATATGGAAAAAAAAAAGGAGAGAACCGAATCAATGTTGGAAGAGCGCGTACGGCCGCTGGCAAACGAGAGCGCTGCTTCTTTTTCCCCCTTTCCTCTCCAACTCTCTCTCTCTCGTCCTCTTCACGATCTTTCCCTAACCATTGCCTGAGCCTTTGCCAACGCGAGGAGGGCCCCACCTATTTGGCAACAAGGCGCCTACAGCCCAGCCAATGCGTTAGCTTCAAGAGCTGAAAGGGAGGGAAGAGAGAGGGGGAGGGGGGGAGGTCGGTGGCGGAGAGAGTGAGAGTGTGTGTGGCGAGGGAGAGAGAGCGCTCGTGCGCCCGTGTGCGTTTGCGTCCACGCAAGAGACGCCATTTGGTACAGGAGCGGATGCTCCGTCAAAGCCTAGCAACTTCTTATTGATGGCGTTGGCAAAGTTTGGCAGCACTTTCACACGCAGATCTGACACACCTCTCTCACCGCCATATCCAACATGGCCACCATCGCCGCAAACCACACGCGCGGCACTGCACCCCCCATCGCATGGCGCTGGCGCTGCACTGCCTTGGCACAGAACGGCTTGAGAAAACACGGCCCCAAAATCCCACTAGACCCTCCAACCAGCAGCTGCTCCCGGATTTACCGCACGAACAAAGAGGAGGAAACAAATACCCCCCAATATATACATCACTATATGGTATATAGCCATTTTGAAACACATATACAAAGTTGGCATGAGACTGAATGCCAGAGATGTTAAATGCATTTCACAGACAACGAATGCAGCCTGTAGGAGCATATACATAATAAAAAATAATAATCTATCAAATAAACAAACGTATCCTTCATTGACAGCATACCTGCTGTTCTTTTCACCTGCACAGCAAAAAAATAAATAAACAAACAGAACACGAATTACCTCCCAGCCCTGATTCGCCCAGTTCCCCTGCATTCTGTTTACTTGTGCTCTCAGACCTGCAGGAAGCACATGCCTTTCCGTGGATTTTCTCTGGAACTCAGAAGCGTGAACAGGTCTCTTTCGCACCTGAACTATGGTCCTTTCATGTGTAAGTGGATCTCATTGTAAAAACCAGCCCTTTGCAGTAAAGTCAGATGGACTTAGGAAGCACAAAACTACAGGACCACACAAAGCAAGAAGCCAACCACATCCATTTTATCCCAGGCCAAGACTACTACAAGGAAAGCCATACAAAACACACAAAGCCTAGGAAACTTCCTTCACACCAAGACCTTTAATTCAACATCCCAGTTCAGTGTTGTGACTTCTGTACAAACAAATGTGATCAAACTCAACTGGCAGAGTCATTTCAAGGTTTTGATAGGCAAGATGTCACATACAGCACTGCGTCTAGTGCCACTCTTGCACATGCCTTGGTGTCCTGTTCCGTTCCAGCATACTAAAAGAGTCCCAAAGCTTTCCTATGCTATGGCCCATTAATTATCACGGTGCATTCGTGGAACTATACTCCTCCTCAAACCAGCACCGAAATCATAGAGCTGTCATCTTTCCTTTGTTCTTCTGTGCTGTGCCAGAGTGCCACCCAAAAATCAGGTGCTTCCGCTCCAAAAAAGATTTTGAGGCCTTGCTGCTTATTGTAATATTACTGTGTGCAAAATGACACAAACGTACTATACTGCCAACATACGTGACCATAGAAAAAAAGGGGCACTAGGAAGCCAGAAAGAAGCAGCTGGACATATACCTTAAGATGGAAAAGTGAGAGGGTGCACTACAGCGAGCGGCACGCGGGCGGGAAAACTGTGGCCACCGCGGCGGGACACTTGGCGGCGTCTGCCGGCACAGCGCTGCCACGGTTCCAGTCACCGGAGACAGCAACACAAAGGCAAGAGGGTCCTCAAGATGGAACAGGAAATGAGAGCACCGTCATGCACCCACTATGTGACACAAATGTCAAAGAAACATCCCTTATACTTCACGCCTGTTAGCCTGACTCCACCTGCTAGTAGTTTTTCATTATGCTAAACCTGGATATGCGCTATAATTAAAATTGAATTTTATATTTTATCCTGTTAAAAACATTTTAAATATCTTCCAACTCCTCCTCGACGTCCACTGAACCTGGTACTATCTACTGCTCCATTCATTCAGGTCTACTTGTGTTTTACACTACAATTGACTGTAGCATCTTTTTTTTTAAACTTCTTTTCTAAATAGTGGAAGGACAAGTTTTAAATGATAATCAAGAAGGAAAATTTCATATCATAGACACGCAAAAGGTATGTAATATATTTTTATATACATGAAAAATTAAGATCTAGCTTTAATTTGAATCGCAAGTTAAGCAGGTGACCAAGCAGTCAGCTTTTCTTGCCATTATCTGTCCAGTGTTATTCAGCATTACTGCAAATAAATACCCCAGGTTTTATTCAAAAGAGCCATCTTATCCCAAGAGGCCAGATCCTGAGCTAGGAGCTTTGTCTGGGCATGGGGTAAGCTCCTGCTCCTGCTCCTTCTGGCCACATGCTCCCATTTTGTTAGGGACATACATGCAGAAGGCCATGACCAGACTGAGGTAGTGAAGTCGCTTTTGTAGAGAGGCTAATCTGACCTGTCATTCGGCCCTCTGACGATTTCTAGGGCAAATAACGAAAAAGTCCAATAGTTCCCCTGCGCTTCTTCTTTTTTTGCGAACAAACACTATACAATAGTCCAGTAATTTAACATTTTAATAACTAGTAAAAGTTGCACAGAACGCACGATTGATTCCCGCAAGAAACTATTCTTTATATAATAGAGTATAAAACAGGTCACATATAAGAACAACTCTGATGAGCTATTACATGCATTTTTACAGGGTAGAGGAAAAGCACCTTTAACTTACGGGTCTCCATGAAACATAAACGCCCATACATTAGTCGACAGAAGTTTTGAACAACTGACTAATGAAAAAACAACCTGAGCGAGTCGGCTACCTGTTCGCTATTTTTTTTTTTAAATCAGAGCAGGGATTCATTCATTCCGGGCGCTTTCGTTTGTGTGGAGGTCTCTGCCAAGGGAGTGCGATGTTTGTGACGCGAGACGCAACGAGACGAAAGCAGCATCGAGTCTCGCCAAGGGTTTCAGCAGCAAGAAAATAAAACACGCCGGAACCCGGAGAGCAAAAATTAAAATGAGCTGCGAGGAGACGGACGAGCGGCCGTCGGCCTCACGCAGATACCTCGTAACCCCGCCACTCTCCCCTCTTTGCACAGTGAAACCAAACCGACGACGTCTAGAAAGAAAGTCAGCAAATCCTGAACTGAGTGAATCCAGTGTTCAAACAGATCACAGTTACCCCCTTTATTAACACCATAAAACACTTAAACAAAAATCCATTGGTTTTCACAGACCACTGACGACAGAAGTCTTCTAAAGCAGCAATACCTTCTGAAATAGTTAAAAAAACAAAAAAATAATCATTGTTCTTCAATAAGAGTCGGCGATGGCCAGTTCCTAGAGAAATGATTTATTACTATTTCTTTATAGTGTCAGTGATCTATAATTACAATTATTACCGCGTGCATCAATGTGAATTTAAAAACATATAAACAGTAATAACGATTCATTCAGAAGACAGTGATATAAAGACAGCCGCTGTGGCAGCATGAAGTATGACTTCTGCCATTTCGGTTATAAATTGTGGCTACTGTGGATTTTCTTCTACACCACTGACTCATATTAATGTTACTAAAAGCACCAAAAAATGTCCCTGCTTATAAATTCCAGAAGGAAAAAAGAAATGCAATACTTCTTCGTGCTTCTGTAGCGAAATGAGGAACATTCATATTTACACCGCCAGTCGCAGCAGATCCGCCCACCTGCAGGAGCGCTACAAATAAAATATGACAATAACTATTTTTTTTCAGGATCTGACTATCGGAATTTTAGCCCACAGTCTCATGTAAAAAAAAAAAAACTCATTGATACGGAGCCGAAAAATGTCATAGGAAAGACAATTTAGCGAGTAAGTTTATATGCGAAAGAATGTCTGGCACAATTTCTAAACCCATGGCAACCGGATCTCAGACGGGCCTGGAGAGCGGGGTCATAGGGCTTGTGTGTGTCCTTCTGCCGCTATAGTGAAGGGCATACGTGGTCGTTGTACTAAGCAGCCAGATCCGACTCAGAGCAATGCAGGACAAGCCAAGCCTCGTTAGAAACATGTAGTCTGTGTCTGTTTGAGCCCTTAACTGGGCAAACAATGAGTTTTTTTCTAATGGAAAACTGAGTACTTTAATACCTTTCTTTAAAAAGTAGTCGTTTCATCGGGGATGCATGGTTGGTATTCAGAGAATTAATATGCTGCAAATAATAGACATATATAGATTACAGGAATAGCGATATAAAATCCTGAGGCATCAGAAATTATTCCAGAGTTTTATAATTCACAATATCTTACTGCATCCAAGTTAATTAAATACAGTATTATTCTCTGTATTGCTCTCCAACATTACAAATGAACAAATACTAAAAGGACGTTTGAGACGTATGCCAAAGCTCATTCTACTCAACGGTGTTGATAATGTCAATATGCAAGTCAAAATATATACTAGGTCTAATGAAACTCCGCTGCCAGCCGAAAGCACTTGATTTAACACACGGCCAAGAAATAAAACAATTCTAGCGAACTCAAACCTTCCAAAAAGTGAACCTAAACACTGAAAGCAGACCTAAAATAATTATACACAGAGAAAAATATGTACCAGAGAGTAAGTCTACCTGAATTCAGATAAAATTCAAACCATAAAACATTCAGCAATAACAGATCAATAACATTGTTGATTTAATCTTGACTAAAGAGAAACTAAAATATTCTTTCGCTGAAAATGAATTAGGACAGAAGGCAGTGTTAAAATTAGGCTTGAAATGAAATAACAGTACTATTTTAAGGAAATGAACGTATTTGTTAAGACTCTGGTTGGGTGTAAAACCACCAAGTTAGACTGGGAAAGTGTGGGACCCCCGCACTTGCTCTGAAAGATTAAATAAAAGGAGCGCCCCGGATTACACGCATAGGCTAAACACCCGACAACCACGTGTACTTTTTCATTTAAATAATCCCTTTAACACGTGAGACTAAAATCAATTAAAAAATGTAACCGTGTCACATCACTGAGATTCTTTGTTGTAAATTTGTTATCTATAACCCCGTTTGTAGCGTTGTCTTTTTTCGGTATAAAAGCGTGTAGTCGGCCTATGTATAATACGGCGACAATCATGCTTTAGAAAAACTCTCAAATTATAAAAAAGACACGCAATTCTACTAACTTTTAATACATCTAGAAGAAAAAAGTTAAACGAAATGTAACAATTATTGAATTATTATTTTGTTTAGATTGTTTGCAATTATTCAAATGCTTGAATAATAAAAACAGTTACAAGACATTAACACATATATATTACATACTCTATTACAGAGTAATTAAGAAAATTAGCTACACCACAGAATCACTCAAATAACGGCAAATTGTATTATTTTAAGAATGCATAAATCTTTGCTAAGAAAGTATTTTTTCTGTAACACTGATAAATTGCATTATTCCGGTAACTGCCTAGTTCAAGTCTTCTGTGTCAAAAAAAAACACACGCTCGTAAAATGATTAGCAAAAGGTACATCTTTACACTTAGCCTACGGGTTTCTTTGTGTTATGGTTAACCGGCACTGAAACAGCGTTTACATCATATGTATTTAGTCTTTAATTCTGAATACCACATACAATAATAATAATAATGATAATGCATTTTATTTATAGGCGCCTTTCTAGACACTCAAGGACACCGTACAGGGAATAAGACAGGGGATATAGACTGGAAAAAAAAGGATTTATTTGCTTTTTACGGGATATCAAGAGTAGAATATTAACTTTTTGTTCTTTTAATTTGACGATTAATTTAAAGTTAATTATTTGGGGACCAAAAACAATGTAACCAAAAGTTATGCATGCAGCAGTAACACAAAAAGGTACATGAAGGAAATGCCTTCACGAGGACTCAGGAAAGGTAAGGTTCACCCCCTTTATACTCTCAACTAAAAAACAACTTGAATTAAAATTCTATGTGGGGTTTCATTTTTGTTAGAACATTTTCATCTTATTTCAAGTTTAAAAATAAGCCAAGTATCTGCGCCAAGCAGTTAAATACAGGTACGCCGCTGGGCCGAATAATAAAGAACGTTCTCCAACTTTAATTTGTGCCACGCATAAAAGTTGTGAAACCACTCAAAAGAATATTTAATATTTTTTAGAGAACATAATACATAAATGTAAATTATTCCGTTTACCCAGCTGACTTACGTGGACAGAGAAACGAAGGCCAAAAGCAAAAGTTCATGTATGGGTTTTTACATTTTGTCTATTAAAAGCCTTTAAAAGGAAAATTCATGCCAATGTTTATGCTAAATGCAAAGTGTCCAATAAATTGTATAGCTATTTTAGCAGCCTGTCATTATATTGTACATAAAATTCATTCATAATAAATGAATGAATAAAAAATACACTGTGTTGATATTATATTATATAAAAGGATATCACAAAAGATGTAATGTCAGTTTAAGTATGTCCAAAAAAAGGATTAATACATTTAAACCGAGATCGAATACAATCTATATTATATAACCTGTGCGTTTATGTATTTACGTAGTAGCCTGTCTCTGTTTTTTGTTTAGTTTTTAAATGACTCTTTAAACGTAGGATTTTCGACATTACTGATTTTTAATATACCTACATTAAATTAACTTACATTTAATGCAATAAAATAGAAAGAGGGAGAGAGTTTTTTATGTTAAGTTAATGTGCCTCAGGATTTCGTAGAATTTGTAAGTTGTTGACCTTGCACTATTATTTCGGTTTTTGGTGTTGCTCTTTGGTCATTATAGCGTGTTATTTGACAGCGTATCGCACCCAAAGGGAGAAGCACCACTGAAGCGAAAGTCTTAAATTCTGGAAGAGCTGGGTATGTTAATGCATGACACCAAATTGTAACATCTGCGTTGCTCATAATACGTTTCTGTCGCGATTTTATTTACGTGGAAACCTAAATTCACAATAAAAACCTACCACAGACAGTGCAACTACGCAGGAAAAAAAACTTTTTAAAAAACAGACTTCAAATAACAAAGGTCCATGGTTGGTTATAGAAATATAGAAGACACAATAAATGGAAAAATCTAACGGGATTTTCTAACACCGAAAAAAGATTTAGCAAAAACCGGGGGGACGGACAATAAGTAAAGGTCAAAAGTGCTTTCCTTTCGCATTGAGCGCTAAATAAATTCTACCCCAATGATAGACTATTGCTATGGACCTCCTTCATAAATTAAGTGTGAATATGTAGCAAAACTCTTTAAAAATTTCGCCACATAAGATGACATACAGTATAGGAAAGACAGACGCAATACTCAGTGTCTGAATATTGAAGCACATTTTCCCGTGCCGTTTTAGATTCTTCAATAGCAAGTAACATAGCTGGAAAGAATCAAAATATCCAACATTAAGTCTTTTACCTGCATTTCTAGACCCTATTCCTAGATTTTTCAAAGAGGTGTTGACTGCTTGTCAGATAATGTAACCATTGTAAACGGTTCTCCTTCAACTGGCAATTCTCCAAATGTATTGAAAACTGCTATTGTGAAACCTCTCATTAAGGAAAGTACAATAGATCCTGCTGTGCTTGGCAATTTTGCACCTATATCAAATCTCCCTTAGCACAAAAAGAATGTAAAGTTTGGCTTTGAAACAGACGTACACTATGGGCAAAAAATCTTGAACATCCAGTTTTGTCTTAGAATTAATTGTAATGATTAGACTGCTTCCATTAACATAGGAAATGACCTTACAGTAGTTTTCCTACATTATGTGTCCCAGTTCATTTTGTTTTAAGCACTGTATTTAATATTGTAAAATTAAGTATGAATTGTCTCAGACTGGATCAAACTTTCTAAACTGGTTTCAGTCCTATTTGATTTGTATTGACCATAACTGAAAAAAGTGTTTCCTCTGGTGTTGCAGATTTTTTTGGAGATCTTGGATTTCCACACATTTCCATATACATACACTTGACACAATTATGTAAAACACATTATTGTCTTTTAAAGTTGTGCAGACAATAGCATATATGTTTATCCATTACACTGCCTATAATGCCATTACACATTTAAAGGATTTAACTGACATGAAACCTTGCGGTCTGAAACTTATATATATGAAAAGGTTAGGTTATGATACTGTATTAGCCCAAACTTCTACAGACAGACATGCAAAATTTGTGTGCCACGTAGGTTACTGGGAATGCAGGGATGATGCTTAATTTTGAACTAAATTTCCAAGCAAAGGGATCTTATGCAACAAAACAGATTTTGTACTAACCACCATTAAATTTTAGAATAGAGTAGTAGGTTTCGAATAGTATTGTACTGTACTTATTGTTTTTAGAAGTACTTAATAGTTTGGCACCTGGGTATGTTACAGATTGCTTTCCGGAATACACACCAAAACCATTCTCTATACTTCTGGCATCCTTCATAGACCAAAAAGTCCATTATTAAACTGGCCAGGTGGTCTTTTATGCACTTAAGCTCTGGAATACATTAACTAAAGAAGTAGAGGAGCAAGCACTCCCCTGCTTTCACAAAACAGTCAAAATTCAGTCTCATGGTCTTAACTATTTCATTGCATATTTTATTGTGTTTGGTTGTCATCATACACGTTGGTTTTAATATTATGTTAAGTTCTATATACAGCACTTTCAGCTCCAATCTTTTGCAAAAATGCTGTGCTAAACAATATAACAACAACAATAATATAATAGTAATAATAATAAAAATTATTATTATTATTATATTGTACATATTATTATTGTTATAATAATTATTATTATATTTCAAGAGTGTTTCCATAATGGAACCCATTTTACGTCTATAGTCACATACTGTTCGACACCTTACTGGTACAATATCATGATGACTAACAAACCGAATATTAACATGGGAAACATGGATAATGGGGATTTTACTTACAAAGTAGTTTAAACTTCAATGCAGTAAAGTAAGGGTTACCCAGTCCTTGTCCTGTGAACCCACTGTGGATGCTGATTTTTGTTCCAACCTCCCCATTCATTAATTAGGCTTGGCAGGACACTTACGGAATACTAATCTACATGCTATATCTATTAGCTGTTAGAAGTTTCTCATTAGTTACAGGACTGTTGAAACACGTTCTCTTTCACCTTAATTTGTGCATCTCAAATGAAATATTAGTCATATAAAGAATAATTATAGTTACTCACTTCAGTATTTGTTTGATTTGGTTATCATTACATTTACCTAGTACTTTAAATTGTTAGGAAACACGCACACAACAACAAACAATGGGCAATTTTCCTGTTATTTTCAGTACGAACACGGAAAAAAACGCCAGAGATTGACAGAAGCGTCAAGTCAAATCCAGGTCCAAAATCAACTGAAAACGAAGTTAAGCTTAATTACTGTAATTAAAGGGCTCCCAGTAACAAAAGCAATGTAGGCCTACATAGCGGATTCTCTATAGTGGGTCTCGAGGAAGCCTGAGACACAGCGAACTATTGATTACTGCCACCTGTCGTTCATAGCAAAAGGTACTGGAACATCGGGGGCAAAAAACTTGCAGACATTCGCCCATCAAAAATGCAACATTTAAAGTTTGAAATGCTTCGCACGTCTGTAATGATGATGGAAAGTCAATACATTACAGAATGCGTTTTAATTAGCGCCTTATTTACACCTGAAGCACACAGGGGATGTGACTTACAACCTAAACAATTGCTTCAGTAAAGCAATTAAGTGGGGCGAAAACGCCGCTGACTGCGAGGACTGAATTTGGGTGTCCCTGCTTTCAAACAAATGAATGTGTTAAAGATAACTGAGCAAGAGCAATGTTTCAGCAGATAACGACCAGGCACCTCTTTCATTATTTCTTAACATAAGGTGTAATTGGAAGCATTACAAATATATTTTTAAGAATCTTGAGTGAGTAAATCTTGTTTTATTCGACTATAAACATGTCACAGACTCTCGCACCTTTGTACAGAAGCACTTTTACAGTCAGCATTTACACTTGTTTTATGGATTCGAAAATTAAAACAATACACCGTTTGAATATTTTTTGGAACTATGCCAAAAAAAATCTGTTTTTTTATTTTAAGTACTAAGTAGATTAAAAACAAGTGTGTCCTAAATTGTCCTTTTTTTGTTAATCCCCCCGTTATCACAAACCTGGTAACCAGGTACGCTGTCCATCTTGTTGCTATGAACGCTAACCTGAGTGTAGCGCCATCCTGTACGGCGGGGTCCCGTAGTTCCACCGTTTGCAATTGTCTTTACACCCAAATCTAGCTGCCTACGTATCCATAAGTCAGACGAACTATTTTCCCGTAATGCACAGTTATGAGAACACCTGTGTTAACTTGCGTCCCACTTCATTAACAAAGCTTTTGTCCGGTTTGTATATTTGCGTCCGGGATGCCATACCTTTTGACGCACATTGACGTAGACTAATAAACTTTTCACCCCGAGCCTCTCCTGACCCAGGTAGACACACTGTCTCACTAGCTGCTCTCTCTAGGTATCATATTTCTTTTCCCTTTGAAGTGACATGAGTACAAACATAAGTGAGGCATAAGAGAAATTAAACCAGTATACAGACATCTGTTTATGTATAGTTGATATTTTAATAAACAAGTGTTCAAACAGTCTGTGTAGTTTTACTGTTCAAGTTTTCTTTTATCTTGTCATGTCTGAGTTATCAGTTAAATAAAAGGAGTGCCATCCAGATATAAAGCAAGTGAATACGCATAAGGCATTAACAACAGCCCCCGACAAGTGAGCCAAGCTCCACTCCAGCATCCCGGCTAGATGCATCTTGTAATTGCTTCTTTATTCCATAAATTCAGACACCCCCGCTTCTACCCAAACACTACAATAACTGGAAGCTCAGGGCAATTGACAGGTTTATGTAACATGCATGTTTCACTATAGTACTCTTTCTTCCTATATCAAAAGACCATTTGTAAAGCCTCATAACTATAACCCAAGAAGCACCTTTCTGCAGAAATGCGGCCTTTCCCCAACCCAGAAGAGCTCACTGTGCTGCGTCCAGCCTGTCAGCTGCAGCCCGTGTCTGATTGCACCACAGAGCAATTTAACTGAGAGTTTCCACGCAGAGAGGAAGCCTCAGCTCAGCGGTTTCACAGCTCTGTCTCTTCTGAGGGACTGAACCAGCTCCAGCAGCTGCTCGTGTGGCCATTCTTGCTGAGTGCAGCGGGTGTAGTGCAATTGCTATAAACCTCTACTCTAATCGCTACAATTAACTATTAATCACCGGGCTCCAAGGAAAGAAGAATCAAACCACAACACAAACTTTCAAAATTTCGCCACATGTGCAAGACTTGTGGAGGGTCTTTTGTGCTGCCATTACGCCACTCACCAAATCAGCAGCTTACTACAGAGAACATATGCAATCATTTTGTGGGGCCAAGCTGAGCACCGCTTGAAAATGCAGCCTTAAATACCAATAATATGTCACATTACCAATATTACTACTATTACCACTATTACTGCTACTTATTAATTATAATAATAAAAAATAATAATGAATGACTATGATGATGTCTAACACTAATATTAATCTGTTATGTTAACTGTTATATTGACTTAAGTCTGATTACTGATTATGTCAAACCATTATGGTAAATGGTAAATGGACTGCATTTATATAGCGCTTTTCTACTCTTCCGAGCACTCAAAGCGCTTTACAATTTAT
>JABFDZ020000049.1:2846843-2856857 GCA_019775955.2 Pollimyrus isidori
TCGGGCGGGGCTCGAACCAGCAACTCTCTGGTTGCTGAACGACAGCACTGCCCTCTGCACCACCATCTTCCCCATACTATAGTTGAATTATGTTCAACTATAGTATGAAAACTGTAATAAAAGGGAGTCTACGTGGAAATTAGGTAGCAGACTGGTGTAGGACATAGACTTGTGACAGGAAGGCTATTATTATTGTGTCTACTGAGCCAATATTAATTGCTTTTAGTAAAATATCCAGCTATATAAACGAGCAAAACATTTGGCTGAAAATGTGTCAGGTAAGCAACTTGACATAACTGGATAATTTAGTACTTTTTGCAGCCCCCTCACTGCACAGGTAAATGAGCAATTAGTCTCCACTAAAAGACAATTGGGGGTTTAATTACACCAGAAATATATGAACACCCCTGATTATGGAGGATGGCAAAAGTCTATCAGTCTGCTAACAGCTTCACTAAACCAAATTTAAATGCTGCAGGTTTCATTCACATCATCCCTTGAAAGAACCTTAATTGGAAATAGTACTAGCAAGAGGACTAAATTCTTTATGGTAAAGCTGAAATGGGCAAATAGTTCAATATCCGTCCATCCATCCACCTTCCTTATCTGCTTGTCCTACACAGTACTGCGAGGGGTCCAGAGCCTATGCTACAAGCTACGGGCACAAGACAACCCAGGATGGGGTGTCAACCAAACACAGGTAGTACAGTATTAACAAGGGAATCTTGGAGACAATTGTGTGTCCCAAATAACGTCCAACCTTAGCTCCCATTTGCTGATGCTGTCACTCATGTTAATTGACCCTGCCCCAAGTGAATTCACACAGCATGCGGAGTAATGGCAAAGCCAAACAGAAGCGTGAGCTGGGTGAATGTAAAGCTTGAGAATGAACCCCTCTGGGTGAAACCCTGATGTTGCTACAGAGCAAAGGATGGACAACACTATGGTGACTCTGCAACACTCTCCTTCATGCAGGCCTTTGGGAGTTTATAGAGAGAGAGAGAGGGGGATTGGACATTGGCTGGGAGCGTATCAGTCTGGTAGTCTGGCAGAAGCTGCCGACGAATCCCTGACTCCCTTGTCCATTCGTGTCCCAGTTGTTGCTGGGATATTTTTGTCTGATGCGGTGAATGCAAATGCCCAGAATTCTCCACTGAGTGAATGTGGGGGGGAGGGTATGGGGGGGCAGGGATTACAGGAAAGGTCAAGTCGGCTGTGTCGGTCAGGTGCAGCCGAATCTCACACACACACACATCTGCAAAGCTGCACACTGGAATGGCCATGCAGCAGACATAAGCGTATGCGTGTCACACAGTAGTACACACAAATGCTACAGAAATAATGTAGCTCAGTCAAACCAACTATCCGCCTTGCACTTCTGCCAGAATGCAGGGCCCTCCTCTCCCTGAACAAGGGATGCTCTATAGACTAAATCCCAACCCCCCTCCTCCCCCCTCGCCCTTTCCTTTCTTTTGCCCATAGCCTGCCCACTGCCAGTCGGCAGGGCAGGATGCCAGCGCTCCCTACAGCCGGATGCGTTGTGTGCCCTTTATGCAAATGGCTTACCACAGTCTCCCATCGCCCGTCCCCCACACCACATCTTTCGCCATGCCTGCTCTTTTCTCCCTCTGTCTCTTGCCCCTCCACTTTCACACAAGATGCTACCGAGATGCAGAAGCACAAACACCTTCCCCGTTCTCTGCCTCGGACAAAAGGCCGCCTGGCTGCAGGATCCGCCAAAAAGCCCGAAAAGGTGAAACACAATTACGATATTGCCGTCACCTCACTTTGAATGCATTCATAGGCACAAGAACTTAAAAATATATACTACTAAAATACAGCTTCCAGACTCTAATCTACACAAAATAATCCAATTTAAATGGGGAAAAATGCATTCCCCACCTCCACCACTCACCCAGCAATTTGTAAGATAGAGAATCAATCTCATGGTATAACTGCAAAAAACACAGTGTAAAAATAAAAAGTATCTACGCGTTTCTAGAAGAACACTCCTTCTGTAAAGGGTGGCTAATTGAGCGGAGCTAAGCAGGGCAGGGTGAATGAGGCTTCACAGAAGGTACTGGTGGAACACGCAGTCTCCTGTTAGAATAAACAAATGCCTGACAAGCTCCACATATACTGTACAAATACCATTCGTCTGAGTCACTGGAGACACCTGAAGGAAAGCAGCGTAGGCAATTCAGGGCAGAAGGAAGTACAGCTGTAGCTATAGGAGAGGCCCAGTCACACACACGCAACACACACACACATAAATATCACACGCTGACCCCCAAATCTCACAGCACTGCCTGGAACACCGTTGTTTTTTATGGGAAGGAAACAAGCCTGATCTAAAAACAACATGACAAAGCCTCACTCCAGTCCAGGTATTTTCTGAACTGTTGTGCAATCAAGCTGGGTTCCCTGACCAGGCAAGCGATTCTGATGAGGTAGTGAACTCAAGAGAGGGAACGACGAAAGGACTGAGCACTTGACCAGCTATCGTGACGTCTCACCCTGCCTCCCGCTCGGAGATGCTGTCGGACAACGGAGAGGGTTAACAGTATAGCCCGGAGCACAGAGGAAGGGCTGCGTTGAAAGCAGCCCAGTGCGGCTTCCTGCACAGGCTGTCCGATGTCGGCCGGAAGAGCGCTCACAATGAGGGTGAGAGGTCCACACATGCCGAATGACTGCCCCCCCCCCCGTCCCCGAGGGATTCCAGGATGCACGCCACATACTTACAGCAGCACTTGCTGGACATCGCCGTCGTCACCTCCCACACACAGGGAGTGACACACAAGTTTATAAACGCATATAAAGACTACACTGTGCTGGACAGCAGACATATAACACATCACTTGCATGTTACAGTCACTAGCAGTTGCTAGTGTAATAGTATTTAATTGCAATTTAAGTTTAAACGTTAAATAACATGCCTAATTCTACTGAAATTGAGTCCAGAAGCATTCAATCATGTGTATCATTGAATTAAGAAAACTACCCTAAGCCAGTGTTGCCATCCCTGAATGACCATTATGCTCCCACGATGCACTTCACGCTGCACTTCACAGTAGGGCAGTTGTAGTTTTATGGGAAAAAAAATCTGTCTGTCAGGACTGGCAATCTTTACAAATTCCCTTTCGTTCCCAGCGGAGTGATGAAACATTTGGAGAACCTTCTCGCCAGAGGCGTTATGGACGACCACTTGGAGTAGCCTCCTTATTGATGTTCTGGGAGAGATGCTGACGTGCAGCAATAGCCCACAGAGAGTTTCCAACGTATTTTTGCAAAGAAAAAAAAATGCTTGTCAGCTGTCCTTCAGGTGCTACATGGCCCTTAGTCAGCACACACAGAGCAGGCAGCGAATGTTCCGAGGACCCTAAGCTCACAAAGGTGTCTATTCCTAAGCCTGCAAGTAAGTCTGCTACGTCTTGCTGTGCAAGGAAAGAAAATGAGTGGGAATAAGGGTGAGAGACATTAACACCCTTTTCCTACTGATAAATAATACTCTCCACACCTCTTTCCCCTGTTCCCGTGCAAACTTCCTGTGTTCCTGACTTAATAAAGATGGAGTTATCATGCTGAGATGCTGAAAACTAAACAGCAGATGAATATTGGGGGATAAAGGAAGATGGGGTTAATACTGCTACTTTGGAACACATGAATGAGGAATAGGGAACAATGGTCTGGCACCTATAGCCTGTGCTGAACTTCACAAATATTCTGGCAGCGTAATCAGGTTTACAGGCCATTGAATGACATACAGGGCCATTGGAACATGGCACCTCACTCCCCTGCCACGCAACATGCTACACACATGCGCTCATTGTTATTATTTTGACGCTTAGCTCATGCGGTCACATTTATACAGCTGGGTGTTTTACAAGTCCTCTATGAAGGGGCCTCTACTAGGAGCCGAAACCTCAGGTCATGAGTCAAAAATTTACGCCATCGCAGAGAACACTCTGCATTGTGGGCTGACACATTGATAAAAGACTTTGATTTAAACAGGGTAAAGCATATCCTAGCAACAGTTCTCCTGTACATCTAACCAAGATGGGTTCCGGACAACATTTGGGCAGATAGCCGGTTGTTTACAAGATGGGGTACGAAGATAAAGTTTAGAAAACAAATAATTATGTCAACAATTCTACATATCCCATCAACCTTACATAAAGTCTGGTATGCACTTATCTATGGTATTTTGTGTGGTTGAGGAGCTGAGCTGGCCAAGACAGCCACGTCATTGTTTTACCAGGGCAGAAGTCATACAAACCAAGATCCCACCAGTGACTAGTTCCCATCACAACAAAAATGACACGTGATTTTACATAGCAGCCCACCTTCCCACAAAAAATCCTCACTTCATGGTGCAGTGATTTCAAGTAATTTGACAACAGGTTGGAAAAATATTGATGAGGGGCAATACAATTCCTAATCACCAGCAACACAGAATTAAAAGTTTTGTTACTGAAAAGAAAATTTTTCATTTCAGTTCTAGAAATAATTTTGCACAATGCAGATGATGTCTAAAGTTTTAGTAGATCAGCTTAGAACAAATTTCAACAATAAATGTCAGTTCTGCTGTTTACTGAGCTAATAATGCCTGAGGAATTAACTGTTTTGATCAAAAAAATCTTTGAGTTTTGCAAGCTGCAGCTTAACAAATATCTTAATATGAAGTCAGCCTCTGTTTTTCATTTTCCCACATTTCTATCACTGGGCCATAAATCAAATTTCCGAAACTGCTCCCAAAATACCAGACACTAAACTTTCACCCACAATATAACACAAATACCATATTTTGAGGCCAGAAAGCTGCGGTGGGAATCTCCGTTATTTCATGCTGGGCGATTCCAGGGATGGGTGTTCATGTTCGCCAGTACAGAGCGATCTGACCGCCTCCTTGCTCAGGTTACTTTACTGAATAAAACCTACAGACAATGAGAACTGTTAACTTCTTAATGATATTTAAGATACAACATGCTATTCCTTAGCAGTAGACATGTGACACGTGGAAGACTGCATACATCTTTCAGAGCGGGAGGTCTCTTTTTCTCTGATGCGCAGACAATAGAGGGAGCTGAACAACATGTGCACCATTATTCTGGGAGGGCAGGGTCAGGGGTCAACATACTGCAACGCTAAGATACATCTACACAGACACACACAGACAAGCACCCAGCAATACAAACACTTCAGAGCACACACTCACAAATACACAAACACGCCCATTTGTCTTTACACGGTCTTTAAAAAGTCTGATCGCTCCTCCTGGCGTCTGGAGACAGACTGACGTCTCCTTGGTATCGTTCTTGGGGCGTGAGGTAACAAAGGAAGTCGACTCAAGTGTTGATATTCCAGACCTCCTTTTCAGCACCCAAACTAATCCGGTCATACTTGAGGGGAACTGTACAGACACTGAAGTGCATTACCCAAAGCAGAGGTGCCCTCTCTGGGGCGTGCCAGTAACAAAAGCTGGGACACGCCTGCCTCTATACCATAGGGTTGTGACGTCAAACACTGGGATGTACGAGTGGCAATACGGTGCGTAATCAGTCTGGTACAATGGCAGGCTCCCTGGGTTCAGTAACTGGAAAAAATAACATGATATACGAGATACTCCGACAGCTGGATATTTGGTCCTGTGATACTATGGACCTTGGAGAATCAACAGAAGTCAAAGAAGGGAGAAAATTCTAGAATTTTAAATTTGAGTAGTCGCTTTCACGCTACCATACGTTTAATGGGCAGCCGGGCAGGGCCGCATATAACAGACAGAGGGTAATGTTGTATGAGACATGAAGCACGATGTTTATGGACACATTTCCTGCAGCCTCACAGTCTATTGTTCTTTATCACCTGGCTGTGGAATATAATAAACACAGAAGACATCACAGTCTGCCTCGTCAACCCCCACCCCCTCCACTTAGCCATCTTCATGGTGGTAAAAGGCCCCACTGAAAATGTTGCCTATATGCTTAGAGTTCTACTGGCATAACCATCCAAGGGGAAAGCAGCACTGAATTTGACATGCGGAAATACGGGGTCACCTGGAATGGAAAGGTCTGCTCTTGTGCTCCTTGCACGGAACATT
Source organism: Pollimyrus isidori (assembly GCA_019775955.2). Classification (NCBI taxonomy): domain Eukaryota; kingdom Metazoa; phylum Chordata; class Actinopteri; order Osteoglossiformes; family Mormyridae; genus Pollimyrus; species Pollimyrus isidori. Next base: position 2,852,941 of record JABFDZ020000049.1, read on the forward strand.
TAGACAAGAGTCAAAACATCTCTGCTTTGATTACACTGCTGTGAACCAGTCCTCACTGGGCTGGGAACTTCCAGTCTGATTAAATTTGGATGAGGGCCTATGGCTTCTCTTACCCCCCCTCCCCCACTCACCAATAAATACTTATTTCTCTGTCAGACACCAGAAGTGCCACATGAGAACGTGTTGTAGAAACGATAAATCCAGAAGTACCGGCAGCGGCCTTACTGAAGGCGATAAATGATGGACCTGCTGGAGGTCGAGGCAGGGCAGCAACCTTAAACTCCGGTCAACCCATTCCAGCACCCCCAGCCCCCCCCGCAGCCCCACCTGTCAGTTATGCTTAGATGTGACGCTGGCCTGGCTCCAGTGCTTCAGTTCCCTCGTTTTTAATATTAGCATGCTAAACATCGATGTGGGGTGGGGGGGCTTTCCCACCAATATGTGGCCAAAAGCTGAGAGAAAAGGGTGGAAGGGCCAGAGTGATGATCTCCCTGTCTACCAGCAGTGATGCAGAGCTATGTGGTAACAGGCTGAGGAACAAAAAGGTTGCTGGTTCAAATCCAAGCAAAAATGAGCAAATATCAAATCGTGTAAGAAAGTAAACCCACATCCAATCAAATTCAAAGGAGCATTTAATATAGGACAAATTGCAGCAATGATTCTTTTCTATTCTAATGATTCTAATAAATATTACACAATTAAATAAACAGCTATTCTCTTGCAACCTTCCTAAATTAAAAAGGCTATACACAAAAGTTCTACCCAACTGTAAAAACAGTTAAAAAGTAACTAACCTTCAAATATGAGCGACTGGCTGAGTGTCAGAGTGCGTCACTACACAGCCGTGTTGAATTACCGTGCTTTTATCCAGCTGTTGAGGCCACACCAGGCCACACGGGGAGCCACAGCTATGGACACTGTGACTTGTGGCGCGGCCGAGTGGAGGCACTGTCCACAGCACTGCAATGCCCAGGCACCAGGCCTCCCATCCTCTGCCGTCTATGAACGTGTGTGTGTGTGTGTGTCTGTGTGTGTGTCTGCTGCAGCTGCAGGCATTCCTCAGAGTTCACCTAAGGCAAAGATATGGTATGTTGCGCAACAGCGTATAGATTTTCCACTGCTGGCAGGAAGCCAGTCCCAACCCCCCCCCAAAAAAAAGGCGGCTGCAGAGCTTTGTTCCTCGTAACTGGACACAGCAGCCAAATAGCCCAGACACTGACACTGTTTTTTTGTCTCTTTCTCTAGATTTTCATTCCTCCTTCTTTTCTCTCACTCTCATAATCAGGTCAGAGACACTGTGGTGTTACTAGACGTCCTGTAATATCCACAGCAGAACTTTGAGCTTGACCACAAGTGACCTAACAGATATTTTGGATCAACCTTTACGACACAATTAATCACTCTAAATAAACTAATTTAAGCTGTTAATTAATTTTTCTGATTTGCAATCTGAGACTTCAGCCTTTTTTAGATGCAGGCTTTCTCTTCTTCCTTTCTCAGATTATAATCAGAAGCCTTTTCATTTTCTGTGTTCCGCCACCACCTCCTTGGGATTCGAGCCGCAACCCGCCATGGAGCTCATTGAGGGGGGTGGGGGGGATCCCATGCAGGGTCAACCGTGGGCCTGGCACATGTGGCAAGATACGGGCAGCACTACAACTGGCACGCCTATACTGACAGGCCCCACCCCCCCCAGCAGATCTGCGCTGAAGTGTTAAGAATGCACACCTGTGCCAAATGCGCCCGATCGCGCAGGTGTGGGAGAGAAAATGCCTCAGTGTGTATACGCATTTGTAAACACACGACGCGTAAGTCCCCAGGTCAGCGCGTAGGAGAGAGGGAGGGAACGGGAGAGGCCGGCGCTCGCTGACGGATTTATGATACGGCACTAATATTAACACCTAAGATGGATCAAACCCCTGTGTAATGAGAAGACTATATTCGTATCTTGGTATTTATCTGTCTGAAATAGCTATCTGAGGTTGTTGTCAGTGTCTCCACCACAAACAATGCATCCACACTCACACTGTCTGGGTAAAAATAGGTGACCTTCAGGAGGAAATCGATGTGGCGCAGTTAACCCAGTGAAAGAAGACCTCAGCCATTACAGCGTGTAGGTTCTGTACAGTACATCACCTTATCAGGTTTTGGTGCAGCTTGCAAAGGCCTGATGCTCTGCATACTGATGATGCTATGTTACACTAACACAGGGCAATGCAACTGGCAAATCTGCTCCGCCAAGCATCACCGCTAGCATTTATAACGCCAAGATGGGTTTCTATGAAAGGTGTTTGGAAGATCCAAACTAGCACCAGTTATCCAAAACAGCAGTATGTTAAATGCCCTAAAGTCATAAGTGTTTCACCTGCAGTCCCCTCTGACTGGGAAGAGTCCTGACCAGTGCTTCCAGTGCTGCTCCACCACCACACAGATCAGGAAGTGGATAAAACACACACCCACACCATGGTACAAAAGCTTTCCACGGCCACTCTGGCCTCCCCCATACACTGAATGCGAGGAGGCCACCAGGCACACGCCCCTCACCATGCAGGGCCTGTGGATCCGGCTGGGACTCTTAAATGAGCTCCACTGCATCTGGCCACACTGACAAACGTGTTGTGGGCTTGGGAGGGGCTGTAGGAAGGTGCAAAGGAAACGTGCCACGTGGCCCCAGTGAAGGAGAGGAATCCTAACCAAAGGGGCCCATCACCAGGTCTCAAACAAAATGCTGTCCACATGCCCAAAGTCAGCCTACCGAAGACCTGGCTTTGTCAATCCCCCATAATAACAAACCAAAAGGTGACCCTACATTTAGACAGCTGGCCAATCAAAAAGAAATCTTGTCGCTCACCGCAACCAAGTGCCCTGCCCTCTGTACAAACAGCACCAAAATGGGACCATACATCTAAGATTATACAAGTTGCCATGGCCTGAAATGCAACATAGTGCTGCTTATTCCAGGCATGGCCTATCTATCTCCAGGCTTCCCTTTGACTAATGTCGCCGTCTACATTTCTGAGTGCATATTTGCATATGATTCAGACATGTGCAGTTATGTTTACTATACTAAATGTGTCCAGTAGCTGTGGCAACAGCTACTGTAGAATATATGGGGGTGATGAAGCCCTGCACTGGGGTCCCAGTCACTGCCAGGACTTTAGCCAAAATCTAATGTGGGGGGAAGGGGGGGTTCTACTAGACCAAATGCAGTCCACACAGAGGACATCCTGCTATTCTCTCTGGCTGCAAACTCCCATTACGACTCACTGAAAAACTTTATGCGGATACTTGCAGCACAGCTGCTGACCTCAAACTTGAATTACAGCAGCGCTCATCTTAAATCCATAGTTAGTAGCTAAATCAATTGTCAATTGTTCCGTTCATTAATTGCCACGTGTAACTTGCAAAACATTATAGCTGGGGGATGTTTCGATTTTCTCTTCTTCTAATTATTGTTATTAAATAAAATAATTATATTTTAAAATAATAAGTCTAAGAAAATATGCAGAATGCATACATCTCACAGAAAAAAATCAATTCTGTTGTTGTAAAAGAACTAAGCCTACATAAGCAAACGGCAGACTATAGGCCTATCATTAATAAATATGCACCATTAAAAGCTAAAAGGAATCAGATAAAAAAGATAACATAGTATCCGTGTGTGAATGACACTATGCCGTCTGTTATTCTCCAGTGTCACCATATCAGCCACGTAAAAAGAGACGCCATTTTGGGAGACTAAGGGGTGACAGCACGACTCTGGTTTCACCAGCGCTCCAATGTCCAGTTAAAGCAACAGTTCAATGAAAATAGGCTAAAACAACAGTGCACTGTGCCAGTCTAGGAAATATATATATATATATATATATATATGACACACACACGCACACACACACACACACATACATACATACATA
>JABFDZ020000049.1:2857265-2876596 GCA_019775955.2 Pollimyrus isidori
ATATGACACACACACACACACACACACACACACATACATACATACATACATCCATATGTATACATATACATATATATATATCCTAATTCCAGACATTTACAATTTAAGCAGAAGCACACATGTAAACATTTAATATGTCTAAATCAGGGAAAAAAACACGTAGAGGACATAAGTAAGCATTCTTTATGGTGAGCTATCAGGACAGTATACAGCCATTCAATCTACTATCAGTCATACAGCTCAATACGTGAGCAAGAAACTTAAAAGTATTTCAGTAATGATGTGTCTGATCTATCCTAGTGCACATAGGTCTATCAGTCTATCCCCGATTCGCCAGGCTTCGACTCTGCGGCGTTCAGCTGTTCTGCGGATGTGGTGACGCGCCCGGCTAGCGTTCGACGCCAGCACGAGAAGGGACCCTTTCTACTGCTCACATCATCATGGAGGGAAAGCCTCCCTTCGACGGCTCTCTTAAGGCGCATTATACCGTACCAAACGCGATATGCAAATTACTTTAAATCCTCATTTCTCAGTACGACAAAAGACGACTTTAAAAATATTGTAGCTTTAACGGATACAATAGCAGGCCGTAAGTGAAATTTGTAAACCTATTAAGTCGTTTTGAAATGTACTACAGAGTCCAACTGATATTTCCCGGCTATCAGATTAAACTTACAATAATAAACAAGTAATAAAATCCAGGGTTAATGATTAAAGATTTGTAATTAAATGTTTGAAAAGCAAGGTTTTGGAAAGCAATCATGCGCTGGGCTTGTGTTGTGGCTTTTGATATTAAACTAGAACCATATAATTCAAAATTTTAATTAGAATGAGTTTACACCGGGAAAGCTTGCACAAAGACTTTAAATTCCCATTTTGATTAAATATTATATTGATAACTATATTAATGTTTAAGCTGAATTTTAAAATATTTTCCATACAGCTCTTCAAATATGAACCTAAAACTAATATCGAAGCTTTCATTAATGCAAGTAATTCATTGTTCACATTTAAGTACGCAGCTATGTGTTGTATTTTAAGAGTTATTAAAGTTAGCATAAACAATGTCAAATCCTTGTACCGGCCAAATAATACAATCTAAGAATATGTCGAATTTTGCTCAAGAAATTCACTGAATTATACAAGCAAATCCGTCGAGGGCTGAAGGCTTGTGGCGTGAACATGTTAAGATGTAACCCACGTGTTCGTGCCACGGACTGTATCAGAATCATTGATACACTGTCCTATACATTTCTACAGGTACGAAATTTACGTACGGTTCACGAAATTTCTGTACAGAATAACGACAACAAAAGGCCACTAGCAGTTAATATACAGATATAGACCATTTAAGATGTATTCACATAAAATCAAACATTTTAAGCATATAAAGGAACAAAAGAATAATTAGCATTTTTGATATCCGCACATCTTGACAAAACTTATATCTGTGTGTATGAACACGGAATGCCAACTGTGCTGCACCCACTATGCGGGCGAAGGCTTCTGTTGCTAATTTATTTTAATGAACGAGTATAGTTGTGCATTCCCCAGAAATGCATTCAGCACAATAAAACTGCGCAAAATATGTCTATTTTTATTTTAATTGGTATGGTAAGAAACCCCATGATGGAAGCAAGAGGGGTAAAGTGCAATAATGCAATTGAAACATATCTGTAGATGTGCATGAAACTCAGACCTTTCCCCAGTTTGTAGACATCCGCTATGACGCCGCTGAATAGGCACCAAATCACTAAAAACCGACGTGAATGTGGTGAAGGCCCCACCAAGCGTGGTCCTTAAGACAACTAGTTGTTACAATAGTTAATAGTGGTTATAATCTCTCATTAATGCTATTCAGTACTCTGACCATGTATATTATAATGTTCGTCGTTAAAAACGATGTAAGCCTAGTTTAATTGTATTATCATGTAATGTTAATGGATGAGAAGGACAGAAATTTCTTATATTAAATGTTTTACGAGGCTACAATAAAGGAAATGAGCCTATTAACTAATACTTTCTTCACATTTTATACCAATCATTAAAATATGCAACCACACACATTTATATGTTATACCTTGAAGTTTTAAAATTGAATTATGTTTATCATAATTCAGGTTTTGTAGCCTTTTCATAATGCTGAGCCTTCGCATACTAATTCTGCCATTAAATAAAGTGGATTAAATAGAAACAGTTTTAAAATTAGAAATAGACACTTAAACACTTCACATAGACACAAAAAAGGCTACAGTAAAACAAAATAATATGCAATTGTCTATGGCCTATACGTAATAATACTCATTTGAGGTGTGAGAAAGACATTCTTATATTATGCTATATTATTAATTGGGACTGGCAAATATCAGTATTAGATGAAAACTTAATTAAACAAATCCAGGCCGAGTAAGCGACTTTCAGTCCTTTTTCGGCGGTGCAGCCGCCATTGAGAATCCTTTGTGTTAAAATCAATGTTTTTATATTAAAACAACAACTGTGCGAAAATTAGTTCGCAAATAACTGGCAATGGCACTACAGATTCTCACTGCACATTTTGAAAGTGTCGATGCAACGAAGAACAATCGGTCCTCTGTTTTCTCTTCTACGATAATTACAGCGGACCGAAATCTGGGAACATGCGTAGAAAGGCGAACATTGTCCTAGTCAATGACGGCGATTTCACCATATTTACTATTAACTTTATGGGTTTTATTACTTGAGGAAACATATATGTTTAGCCTACTGAATGCCCATGTTAACCGCACTTAACCGTGAAAACGGGCGTTGATTGGAGACAGTGCAGACTATCCACATCATGAGTCGGGTAAAAAGACGCGTGCAGAAGAGCCGGAATAGTTAGAGATTTGTTCATTGTTTTTTAGAAATGAACAAAGAGGGCATCAAATAATGGGAAATGGCATTCTACGCAAAAAAAACAAATAAATTTACTAAAAACTTTGAATTGTTCTTTTTCCTCCTACTTGCAGAGGATAATACGCTGGGCGCTCAGGGTTTGAGTCGAAACGTACTGTACATATAGACGGGTGGATTAAATACCCACTGTATTATACAAAAAATGCGCAGGTATCCTAATTGTACATTGAATGTAAGCTACAAACGGCAGAAATAACAGTTTCCGAAACTGCATTGCACTGAACTGGTGCGATACAACATACATGCATGTGTACATTTGTAAAGCAATACAACTTAGTCGATGTTGTTAGTTTCCATAAGTGACCGGCACATGAAATAAATAGCAGTGATGGCAGTCTATCTAGAATTTCCAACAACTAAACCAGAACAGGTGTATAGCTTTTATCATCTTCCTCTAACCTAGTGTTTTTCAAATAAACACATACCAGATACGCGCTTTAACTCCAGATGAAAAACATCAATTGATCTATCGCGGGCCATCACTATGTCAAAATATTTTACCCTCAAACACCTTCGTAAAGTTTGTGACAGCGTTGAAATGACCCACGAACAACAAATATCTCGTTCTACAACTATCTCGCTGCTTATTTATGTGAAACTCACACCGTTTTTCCATACTGTACAGCTCCAGTAGCAAATACAGTATGGAGCGTCACGCGGCTGCCTGGAGCCACATTCAACTTCCACTTCGCAGATTCGACTTTTGTGGACAAAATATTCTTGCATATCACACTCTGAATGCCCTAACATCCATATACGAATCTATATATAAGCGTTAATATGTGTATAATTGATAACTCAACGAGCCCCAATGTTTATCTAGTAGCATTCCTTCCTCCTCCTCTTCTTCTTCACTCCTCCTTTTATATTAAATAGATTTGTGAGAAGCGCCATTTTCTCTTCAAACCATGTGCAATTGAAACGTAAAAGAAAGACTGCTGGATAAATGCCACCAAAAAAACAGAAGACAGGGAGAGAGCGAGAGTACAAAGTTGTATCAGAAAAGAGAGGCAGTTAAAAGAAGCCTGAAAGCGATTATTAAACAAGACCGAAGCAAGAGAATCGCGAACACTACAAAACGCGCAGCAGCTAAGACTCGACATAAATAAGAAACGATCAGGCTGATTTTACCTGTGTCAAGCAGTACGGGGAGTACATGGTTATTTTTAGAATTATAATTTGGAGAGCTTGTTTAACTTGGATGAAGTTCGCCGTGGTGCTGCATTGCAATCGCTCGCAGAACCCTCTCACTCACTCCATGCTGCAGTGGTAACCCCGCCTCGAAGGCTGAAAGTGAAAGCTTACACAAACTTTGGAAAAAAGTTTCCCTCAACCCTGCCTCTTATCCCTTCCCTCTCGCTCCGTCTCCCGAAAGAGCATTTTTTTCATAGCACTGAAAAAAACGATCACGCAAAAGCTATATATTGTAATCATAACTCAGTGCCCCACAACCAGAACACATTTGTGTTTATTGACAACTGGGACCAGTTACCGTTCCAGTACGCACAACAGCGATAACGTTCGAGTATTTATCATTCTCGCGGAGAAGATGAAATAAGTATATGGTTTAGGTAAGCTAAGTAGCAGAAGTGACAGTTAAAGGCAATTTCAGGGAGGCATCCAATCCCACGTTCGGTTTAATACACATTATTTTAAATCTTAAAGGACATGATTGTTTCGACTGCAAACAAATAACTGATAATGCAAACATTAATTCAATAGCAATGGAATAATACAGACTGACCCCTAAGGGTATTACAAGTTAAATACGTCAAATGAGCTTTCCCAAAATTTAGCATGCATAACAATTCGGCCTCACGCATGTACAGCGACTGTTACATTATTAATAGATGTTGCACGTTGACAGGTTACACAGGGAACAAGTTGAAAATTTAGTGCACTACTGTTATAATTTCAAAAGCAATTTTTCCGTATATTATTTATTTAATAAAAATGTCCTCTTCCACATCTCGCTCTGACAGTTATGCCCACGGTCAGTGAAGTAATGCAGGACACACCGTCACCCCAGCTGGCTGTGGCGCAAAAGTCTTATGTAAATGTATGGCTTCATTCTTGAAGAAATGTGAACTCTGAACTGCCTACTGTGCCCTTTTTAATGCCAGCGACACTGCAGAAGGTATCGGTGGCTGCTTGGCAGAGGCCACATATCGGCGAACTTTCACCCCGTCAGTTTGGCCTTAGTGTTGATATATTCTGTCGCCTTGATTCCCCCCCCCCATCTAACAGGGCTTATGGGTGCACAGTGTGATCTATTTGTGCGCTCTGGCTATCAGCAATCATTGACAAATACTGTACGAATTCAAATGTGGTTATAGCTCTTTCACCAGAGAAAGATCACAAATCACAGAACAAAGAAGTGATTACAGATCCCGTGTCAAGCGCAATCTGCACAGTAAGCATTTCCACATGGGTGTTATTTTTTATAGTTTATTTTTGGTGGAACTTTCCCTTAACGTGAGCGTTTAGAAACACCTGAGATTTGACTAATAAAATCATAGCATAGTTAAGCTGATTTCAAAGCTTGAGACAAACTACAAGGTATTCACACACAATGCAGAGTCTTTGTCATGCAATGAACCGCTGGGCCTCATATTAAACACAAACTGTTATACAATCCAAAGCGTGAACTTGAAGAAGCAGAGAATGTGTTTTTAATGTCTAAAAAGGTTTGTCTCCATGATGTAAAAGTGACTTTTCTTTCAGACTGACTTTATAATACACTCCTGGAGGGTGTCGGGTTGGGGGGTTTATGTCAGCTTCGGGCAGCAAAATGAAGCCTTGGAACCGTTCTGCAGATTTATAAGACTTTGGCCCATACTTGTGCTGCTCAGATGGAGCCCACTACAGCTTGGAGGTAAAGGGGGTGCAGAAACCTCAACAGACATTCATTATTTTACCTGGTACACTGGAGCCAGGGAGGGAGCTAGTGGTGGGGGGGAGGTGCACTCACTGTGTCCCGTCCCCCTCCCCCTGACACCCCACCGGGCCAAACCTCGAAGGCCTGCAGCATCTCATGTTTTTTACTTTCTCTCAAGCTTCTCTGCAAAGCCGGGTGTCTGCTCTTGCCTGGATCATTCTGTTATTTCTCCTCTCCAAACTTATTAAAACAAACGCGCACGACCACAAGTGCGCAAGGTTACAGAACGCGGTTTGGGGCAGCGGGTAGGGGGAATGCTTTATTACTGAAGAATCCAGATTTCTGCACGCCCAAATGCTCTTCTACCATCGCCCTCAAATGAGTCCCACATTTCAATGGCTTAATTCAGCAAATCCTTCATTTAAAAACAGATGGGGGAACCCTCTGTAATTGTTAGCGTCAGACTTTGCGGTTTCTTTTTCACACACTGAAATATACATATTTACTGTTTAGCATTATACAATGGTGTTGCTACGGTATACCCACCTCATCTGGCTCCACAGCTAACTGCTTTGGTTAAATGGCCATGCAGGACGAGGGTACTAAGCTCACAGGTATTTTACTAGAGGCACGAGGCTTTTCACTCAAAAAATTATCTAATTAATCATGTGCCCTAATAAAAAATTGCATATAAGCAGACTATAGAGCCCTGTCAAGTTGCAACATTGTGCATCGTAAGTCATTCAAACTTCGGGCTATGACATCATAGTGAATTCTAAATAACAAAAATATGTACACAGTATCACTGTCATCATCACTGTTATTCTCCTCAAAGCTTAAATTTAAGCCCCTACATGTACATGACAGGGAGGCAGCGCGTCTACCTCCCCACCTTTACCGGGCATCATCCCATCTCCTAGCTCACAACCATCAACAGTCTCGCTGCCTCTACCACCATCCAGCAATGTCACTCCCAGTCAGTGGCTCGAGCGCACACAGCTTCAAGATGCAAGAGAGAAAGGGAAAACAAGGAACGAGCAAGGCACTCTCCTGCCATTTCATCAGCAAAACTAGTTTAACAGCCAGTTCATGCGTTTCTTGAAGTTCATGCATTCCTTGATTCTTCCCCATGTCAATTGTCATGCTTTTACTGTCAGTTCTCCCACTGTGATTTATAAGTATTTTTCTGTACTCAGGACAGTTAATACATTACAATTGTCCTTAAAACTAAAACTGAAAACAGAGGCAGAGAAATCAGTCTGTGCTCCCATTATTCAGTTTGCAATTTAAAATATTTTCTCTCTACATATATTTTTTCTATTTCCATCTATATAAATCAAAAGGTGCTTAGCTGATGGTTCCCTAAACACTATGCTGCCCTGATTTGTTTTCATTTTCGACGCCAGCCTCCATGCCGCATATTACCGTTATTATTATTCTCTTTCCCATGAGAAAGGGGGCCGGCGGCCGACTGCACGCTTTCTCGAGTGCGTGTGGAAATAATGAGGGTAATGGCTTGCAGCTGAGGGGTAGAGCTGAGAATGACATGATTGCGGGTGCAATTACCAAAAGCATGTAAAACGGCCATCGGTCACAAACATGGTTAAAACAACATTTTACAACAACAATAAAAAAGTAGGAGATAGAGAGGTTGATCATACCCTGTATGAATCGGACACTACAAAGCACTCAGGCAGTCCAGGGCCTCTGGAGGGATCTTCGTTCACCATATAAGTTTCGCTGGCCTGTAACGCAACATAAGAGTCATTTGCATTGGCAGAAGGCCTTCCTTTCTCCATTCATCTCTCACTGATACTTGCCCCTGATATAACCACCTATGTAAAGTTTGTGTTCCACCCAGCACCGGGGTAAAATTAAGGCTGGTTCCATCACCGATACCCGCAAGCCGAATGTACGGGGGATCAAGTATATGCATTTACAAACAAAGATGACCAACACACACAGGCTGGGGAGGTGAGATGGGACTCAGCAGATGTCTGAAATGTGCACTTTGGAGTGTATCTGTTAATTTTGAACACTGGGTATAGTGAGCACGTGTCATGTTACCCTGTATCAGCGCAGATTCCAGACCGTGCGTTTCTGTTGAACTTGGATCACACCACAAAGCGTGCCGTAAAAAGAAAAATGAAAAAGTGCCTCTGCTGTCCATAATTTCCACCTGCAAACTTTTCATATAGCAGTCAGCATTCCAGCTGCACGCGACTATGCAAGTCCGGGCCTCTGCCACAGGGGGAAGTGGTATCTGGGCTCATCTCCATTGAAGGTGGTTCATTTGTATGCTGAGGGAGGCACTATCAGGAGCTCTCAGAGTAAATCAGAGACCATTTCTCTTGTGCTGTCAACTGAACTTGGACAAACCCGCGCGGCTTGGCTGGGACAGAACCTAAATTCCAGGGGCTATCAAATTCTGCGACATCCAGGTCTCGTGTCCAAACTTTCGCCACAGAAACTCATTCTCATTGACGTGCAATCCCAGACCCAGGCGGCGCTTGCTGAAAACCCAGCATGATGCAGTGTGTTACACACACAGTGAAACGCATGATGGTCTGTCGGCCTTCCCGTCAAACAGTCAAGTGCACACATAATCAGGGCCTCGCTCTCCCACCACAAAAGTACACAGGCGCATGCACACACGCACACACACAGACATATACCTTGAACCATAATGAGTCCCAGCTGATGGATAACCACACTGCACAGAACTGTGGTGGGAAAAAGCACTATTCAGATCTCCTCACCACAAGGGGAATCTGCCCCAGCGGAATAGCATGTGGCTAATGTCTAACAATCTTTATTTTCATATAGAAGTTAATGCTTATATTATTCAACTGTTAAACATTTGCACTTAGCACCATTTGCCATTGTGATACTTATAATGACTGAGGCCAAAGTCATGTTCACCTACTGGGCCATCTCCTTCATAGGTGTGTTAACATCACTGAGCCAGCGATTACTTCCCAGGAAGATAAGTGCTCAGTTGGCAGAAAGGTGCACACTGAGATGGATGAAGACTGGAGTGCCGGACGTACAAAAGCACGGGTGGACTCAGATTCACTTCATTCATTGGACCGCTTTGGCTTAATTAGCATATGTTGGTGCTAACCATCCCGTGTGGCTCTCCTACATCCCAGCCCAATTCTAAAGTCTGTATGATTTTATGGAACATAGTATTAATAATATATGCATCATTATATATATAGCTAACCCATATGGTCAGCCTTGAGCAAAGCCATTCTCAAAGCTACAGTTAATTAACATTTAAGAAACAAGTGGGGGAAAAGTCAAGGAAAAGGGAATTTACTGGTGACCTAAATGGGTAAAAAAAAAATTAATCATCAAAGCATCAGGTTTATTTTTTTACAATGAAGACTGTGAATAACCTGTTTTTTTTTGTTTATTTAAAATTTATTTTTTTACAAAAGCCACCATAGTATCTTGAGTGAATAAGTGCCACATTTTATGGATATTTAGTGAGGACTTAATGTGGCGTTAAAAAGTGATATTTTCCGAAGAGTGGGTTGTTGACTGGTAATTGCGATCCCCGCATCAACCATAAATAAAAGCAGGACCATTGCAGCTATAAAGAGGTTGTACCTCTCTTGTTTTTCTTGCTTCTATCTTCCTTCTCTTGCACAAACAAAACATCTGAAATATGTATGTGGTTTGGGGTATGGATTTGCATACGTTTCATGGCAATGGATGAATCAGTGGAGACACACTTCCAGATACAGACACACAAACAAGCACCTGCTTCCCCCATGCCCTCTTCCAAACCAGTTGATCTGGCTACACAACAATCCACATGGTACCTGGTGATTTCCATTACGATTATTATCATTGTCATTGTGATCCCTACGTTTTATGATGGTGATTTTCATTACTATCTTTGGTTTGTTTGCTTTTTTGCCTATTAGGGGCATAGGAATTTGGTGCCAGACAACAAGCCAAGCAACCTGCACAAGATGGCAATGACATCAAAGGCAGACAAATCTTGTTTGCAAAAAGTTAAGGAAAAAAAAATACATTTTTTGAAGCAAAATTTACGTTCTGTTTGTCTAAGCCAAATCCACCTTGGGGAAAAATCTGGGAAAATGTGATATTTTATACTGGCATCCTAGCTGGAGAGGACATATAACTCCTAATTACTGAGGAGCTGTTCCCCCTTTGATGGTGGTTCCCTGGCCCACAATCATGCTGTTTGAAGCTAGTTAGCTATTTTTGTTTTTTCCTTGATGATAATAATACAAATACTTTCACAAATGCTGTATTTTCTGTTTTATGAACTAAACTGTAAAAATAAAGATCGATTCAAAAGAATCATTTAAAAATATTGACACGGGCTGGTTGGCATGGCTTAAATGCATATGATTGTGAAGGAACATATAGGTTCTGTACTTCAATGAAAATGTTTTACATTTCATTAACAAAACAGCAGACCCTGTTGGTAGCACAGCTGGAAAGGAGAAAAAAGGTATGTTTTGAAAGCTGTGAAATGTGGAACCTCTGGGACAGGAACAGCCATTACACCTAGGTGAGGAGAAGATGTGTTTTGATGAAATAGCCTTGCTGAAGCTAGGCAGGTTTAAGTCTCTCACTCACATCAATGAGTCAGTGAGCAAAGTTAATAAAGGACTAGACTTTCAAGACGCCAACAAGCATAGGATGTGAATAAACCATAAATGTGTAGATTCCATACAAAATAAAAAATTGCACACAACTATATATCACTGCATAATAAAAATCATGTTTATGCAGCGCTGAAGCTGTAGCAATAATACAAGGATGATAGATGTCTGTCATTCACTATAGTTTTTGCTCAAGCTTTTCTGCCAGTCTTCCATGGGGGGCCTGAGCGTACAGTTAGGACTTCAGTGACCTAGGGAGCCTCCACAGGACCTTCAGCCTGGATTAATATAAATGACAATGGCAGAGGTAAGGCGAGAGCGTGCCGGCGGCCAAGCAGATGACGACAACCAACACACTTGATAATTTGTCCACTCTCAAAAGCACACCGAACCGCTCACTTAGGGGGCTGCACCTGTTTTGAAATTCAAGCAGCTTTTAAAACAAGCATGACTAACATAAGCCACACTGTAGCAGGTAGCTTTCTCTGGAGCTGCAAGGAAAGCTCTCATTCGTGTGAGAGCTCTTCAAACACTGCAGGAAAGATGATTATATAATGTACGGGAGGCCCATTACTGACACATTAAAAAATGTCACAATTATTGATGCTCCTTGCCGAGATTAAGTTTGACCTAAAGCAGGAGGATGTCCACTCTCCAACTCAACTGAACCCTCTAAAGACTGATGGGAAAGTGATTACGGCATCAGCCTTTTAGAAGATTCCCAAATTAGTACTCAGTGACCTGTCTGACTGGGAAATCTCATTCAAAGCTAATTTGGATATCTGGCAGATATCATAAGGCGACTCTGGAAGGAGCGCATAGCCATTAGAGGCAAAAAACATGTAAGGACGTGTTAAAATTCTTTCAATTTGAATGACGTTGAATGAAAGGTTTTTATGCAACAAAACCTATTTCCCATTTTGAATGGAAAGAAAGAGACCATATAAGTAGTGGTTAAACAAAGAGGTAAATTGCTATTTAATGTAACACCTAATGAATTAAACGTGAATCTTCAGCGAAGAACCTGTAGCTTCGCAAATGTCTCACGTTTTCCCGGGGAAATGTCGTCATTTGACGCGTATGTTTGGCTGAGTCATTGTTTCAACAAATTTGACAACCCAGTCTGTTGATAAGCCTTAAATATTTGTGTTTAACTGGCAAATTGTATGAGAACGGGCAATTAATTTCCAATGTATTGCTCAACACTTCTAAAACAAATAAAGACGGTTGTATAACCAGCACGGGAAGCTTATAACACATCCCCCCCCCCCCAAATCATTTCTCTTTGAATTTAGTCAGGAATAAGAATATTTCAAAGAAACAAAAAAGTTTAAAAAGGTGTGATGTGCGTGCTGCAATCAAACTGGCAACATACCGCCTGGTTTTTATGTTCTTATTTAAAAAATCTTTTTATGTGTTATTTTTGAGCTATGGTATTAGCAATTCCTTCACTTTTTAATACTGATTTGGTATATTAGCAGACACGCGCCAAAAGGAATAAATGTTACAAAAGTCGTAATGAAGTTTAAATCTGGACACTAACCGTAACCAAACTCGACTTCGCTTTTTACTTTGTAAAGAAAGGTTAAGGATGGGTGATCAAAGAGAGCTGGATGGGGAGGGGTGCTAATTGTTTTTACCAGGTATTTGATATCACGCATTTTTGATATCTAAATAGGAGACGGTTCAGAGGAAAAACACAGTTCACGGTCAAATACAGTAAAAATAAAAGACGCTAAGGTAAAGAGTTTAAAAGAGAATTTAACTCGAAATATATAGTGCTAATGAGCTGCTGCCACTTGGATCTTAATGTCTCATTTTATGATGCTTCTCAAACTTAGAAACGGGGAACACTGGCAGGCAACTATGTATTAAAACTGCCAGAAACAACAATCCCTCTGTAACCTTCTTTTGCTTAAAGTTAAACGGCTTCTTTGCTACATTTCAAACTTATTTAAAACAGCAAATGATTGATTTACGATGCACGTACCATTATGGAGCAGGGACATTTACCACCAGTCTCAAAGACCCATTTTCCTCTTTATAAAGTTCAGCTTCTCAAAGAGGAGAGTCAGTTGGACTCGGTTTCTTCGGTGATACCGGAAGCGAAAAAAATTAATACAAAACGCGCTGTGAACCAGCTAGCATTTCGTAAAAATGTGGCTTGGCTGTTCCTCTGGAAAAAGTAGGATAGATAGATTAGCCAAAATCGCTCCGTCTCTCCTACAATCAGGATGATTTTTATTAAAAATTAAGCCTATACAGCTTCCATCGCTAAAACTGGCGGTTTTTGAACTCCTACTGAAGTGTCCGGACGCGTCGTTTTCTCCGTCTACAGGGTGTCTTGCGAAGGAGAGCAACAGAATCCGAACAGAGCGCTTATTTCGTAAGCGACTTGTGGTTAAATTTAAAGTTTTGAGTGAATCTAAGAAATGTAACAAATAATTAGTATTATATAATACGAATATTTTCTGAATAAATGTAGATATTTTTAAGTTTCAAAGTAGTTCATCTCCTCACTTTGAGCCCTTCTCTTCCCGTCTGTCAAAAAGTGGGATTTCTTTCTCTTCTCCTCTTCTTTAGGACTAAGATTAAACTAAAAAAGAGATAACAGTTATCATCTCGAGTCCCAAAATCATCGCTAAATAAACATCCAAGAGGAAAAAAGTGAGGCAAAGATCGCTAAAGTTTTCAAAGAGGGAAATACACATGCATACGCTAAATATACACGAGTTGTTTATGTGTAGGTACCAGTCTGAATTTAAGTGTCGTCTAACGCACACTGTGGCCAAGCGGTCTATCGCGCTCAGAAAAGCGACTAGTGAGCGGGTGAATTATTAATAAGAAGAGCGGTTCACAGTCTGTCGTGTTCAGAGAGTGACCAGGGCGGCAGCTGGGGCTTTAGAGGAATTAAATACGGGCTCGGGGTAAATCATAGACGGCGGGGATTAATACTCAGATGCAACAGTGCAGAAGCCGGGGGTGGGGTGAGGAAAAGGGTGGATGGGGAGCTCAACATAAACAAACAATACAGTATTAAAATTCTATAGGCATATGAAGGTCTAAAATATATAAACTACTTTTAATTAAAAAAAAATCTTCGTGCGTGCAGCTAGTTGTGTCATCTATTAGTCAAAAACATAATGATTCAAAACTTTTCGAGCCCTGATCTCAAAATATGTTTTTCTTCATTTACAAATCTCAAACCAAAGAATTGTATAGTTCACCTTGGCGATATTTAAAAGGCGCACATAGGGGTCTTTATTAGTGAAATTAATTAGGAATGCGAATAAAGAGGCATATGGAATTTTATATTACGTAACGATTTTTTTTCCATTAAATATAATCGTTCTCAGACGTGACGCTTTCCGATGGGTTGTTACTGCGGGCTTAGCTACAAGGTCCCCTAAGAGCACGCGCCTGCGCTACTAGTCACCAACCAATTGATCAGTCGAAGAATTCCCTGTAATACGACATCGGTTTGGCAACTACTGAAGATTTTATTGGAGGTGGAAAGTCAAATAATTTTGGCAGAAACATGCAAAAAATACAATAAAATAAAAAACATGAATACAAAGGCGTTATTATTCCATGGATTAAATCACGAAACCGCTCATGACAATAAACGGGTCTTAACAGATGTTAGGAGTACAATATACTAGTAACTTAACTCTTGAAGGAGCAAGCGAAAGTAATTTATGTAAAGGTTTGATATTAGCCTATATTATGTGTAAAGTAGTATCAGTAGTAGTAGCCTAAAACTAATAAATAATGGTAATAAGTTGATGATTATTATTATAACTATTATTATTATTATTATATTATTATTATTATTATTATTATTATTATTATTATTAATTCACCTAAAGTAGCTTACATTTCAGAATAAAATGTACAGAAGGTTATGTTAATGACTTGCTGTATCTATGAAGGTTTTGTTAACTGTCACGTCAATCAAAATGACAATATGTATACATAATTTAACTGCAGGTATTTGGTGTTTAATGTTTATAATGAATTCGGTTCATAGCAAAAAAACACATGTACTCAAAAATTGTTTTTTTTTTAAACTGAAAATACTGACGTATATATAATTGTGTTGAGACTATAACAAGTCACTGAACTAAATTTTTAATGCAGACTAAAAGTAATCAAAGCTATCTGCGGAAAAACAGCTCTACAGGTGTTCGGTTTTCATTACAGATTTAAGTTTAATGTCAGCCCAGGCCTGAAACCAATTAGCACATATACGGCACGCACTGATATAATATTTAAATATTCATATACTGAACGGATATATAAAAATAAAACGTATACTTTTAATCATAACAATAACTTACAGATCGTTTGCAACATAATCAGACTCTCAATATAAAAAAAATGAGTAATATGCATTACAAAGTTTCCGTTAATGCTGTGTCCTCTCGTTTCTCTAATCATATTTCTCGGGAAGTACCTCCAGCAAGTGCTGGACTTAATCAGATAAGTCAGACGACTAGCCCAGTTTAAAGCTTTTTACCTACAATACGACTGTATGCCTCACTGAACAATGAAACAGAGACTTCTCACTTTTTACACTGATGTATCGACTCAAAATGAAACTTCAAAACCCTACCAATAAATGAAGAACTTTTCACTTTAAATTCTGAATTCAATTTCGAAATAAATCATTTGCTCCAATAAAAAATCAGAGCTCAACAGCTAATTACGCTAAATTTTCTGCTTTTAATTAACAGCAAATCCAGTAGTTTTTTTACTGTTTAAAAGCTCTGTGGTCCAATTCCTCCTGGAATCGAGGTTTCTTCCTGTTCCAGTGAGTCACTTGATGATAAATCGTTACGGGTGGTTCGGAATTTTTAAACTTTTATATTTAAACTATATGATTTGCCAAAGTACTGAGACAAATTCTTACATTCTAGCTAACGTGTATATGGCACTGGTAACATTTCACAAAAGACTCTTACAAAATGGTTGAAAATTGCTAATAAAAAGACTGGATTTAAATGCTAAGCACTTTATCTCACAAGCATAGGCCAACTGTTTGTACTTTAGTGAATAAGCGCGAGACCATTTGCTCTAGATTATTTTTTAAAGTTTTTAAGATAAAAAAAATAAGAAGAAAATGTATAAATACACAACAACGTCTTTCCTGCAGACGTGTAGTCATGTCTACTTTTGGTATACAAATAACCACTTCATTACCTTATTCAGACTCCTAGTCTTTTTAAAGCGTCAAACTTGAGCGTTTAAATATATTTCAACTTAAAATGTTCACGGCCATTTTAATAAATTTGAAGAATTATACATTAATATATTAAATCACATCTCCTTAACATTAACTAACTGTTGTATAAATGGACCTTTAAATAACTGGATTGTAGATATGAATACATGGGACCTTAGATTAAATTTGTGGCCCTAAATTTCTTTAAAACATCATTTGCAGTTTTTTATATAATAACCGAATAAAGCATATGCATAACTAAAACCGAGTAACCAAAACTGTTTTGGGGTCTGTTAATGTTCCTAGCTTTTAAACTGATAAATTATGTGTGCTAATTCAACACTTTATTCGATTTCGTAAGTGGAACAAAACGATTCTGATTTTATCTGCAATTCTGTTCCATTATTCAAGCAAAAATGAGGACGAAGAACAAAATAAAGAAATTATGGCACATTTAAAAGAGAACTTAGCACCAGTGCGCAGTGAGAGAAAGGGATCGAGGTTCAGCATGCATACAAGTGTGATTTTTTCTATTATTATTTTAACAATTCTTGTTTATTGTAAGGCTCCACTATGCCTATTTATTTGATATGCGCTTCGGTGTATTACATTATATTTATGTATCTCACTTCGGATCGCGATCGGCTACTGTCGAACTTTTGAAACTTAAAATAGTTTGATCAACGACAAAATCTTGATGCAGGATATACTTTAATTGTAGGCCTACTTTGTAACAGAACAAATTATCAGTATGACATTCAATGGCATTCTTAATTATATTAAATTACCTTCCATCTATGCCACATGGTGTTTGTATTGGGATATTTTTTTATAATTCTATAAATATGTTCTAGTTTTTTTGCTTGTACTGCTATCGAGATGTTAAAAATGTTGATGCATTTGGAGAGCTTCATTCAAACAATCGAAAAAGAGTATTAGGCCCTTAAGTCTGGGCTGTTTAGCTGGGCCAGTCTTTTATAAAAAACACAGCGCGGAACAGTAAGTTTTAGCCAAAACCCCTGTGTGCGACCCTAGCTAAACGTCACGTTGTATACAGGCCTGTAACACATTTGAAACACGTCCGTGGTGTAATGATTTTAGACTACTTCCTTATTATTTTTTATATATACACACACACACATTAGTCTAAAGTAGTCTGACTTAACTCATCTTTAAATAAATAAGCAACCAAACCGATCACCAAGGGTTTTCCCCAAATTTCTGTTCTGTGGGTTAACGTGGAATTAAGTACTGACAACTGCTGAACACATATTGCACAATAGAATGTACTAGACAATGCAAGTGCCTCATGTTAAAGCTGGACATATTACTTTCTATAGTACAATTTTAAACTACAATTATTCCAAAGTAGTAGGCTACTTTTGGAAGACCTAACGGTATAATTAAGCTTCGTCTCTTCTGTTAGATCATACCCATGCATGGAAAACGGTTTTTGTTTTATGTGTACTAGTTTATTTGTTAAACAGTATAATTCTGTGTAGTTTCTGTGCTGAGGCGTCTTTTTTTCTTGCTGATTGCCCTGGAGAAAGTTCTATAAAATCGTAATGCACCGCAGCCAGCTAAATATTTGTGCATTTACAGATTCGGCTCAGGTACATTGCCCTTTGACCTTAATATAATTCATATTAATAGATGAATGTTTGTTAAAATCGTTTAACGTAATATTTCAAACGTAGTATTAACGATGTTTAGCAATCACGTCTACTTTCAGCTCTTCGTGGATCTTTAACCTTCTGTCTACCTGACAAGTTCCCTCTACCGGATAATTAATTACGAGCAGAGAGCTTTTTTCTCATATTCTCGTGTTTTTCTGTATCCACCAAACTCGTGAGAATAAAAACAGCGCGAATAAAGGGCACAACCAAGAATTCAATGACTTGGAGTAGCAGAGGCGGACGGAGAAATTGCTGTGCATAAGTGGCCACTGCGCTCCCCTCTTCCGTGAAGAAAAATACCAGCTTTTCTTGCATTCCAATTTTCTTTGTAAATCATCAAGCGAAAGCTAAAGATCAATAAAAAACACAATCACTAAATAAAAAAATAGTGATTTCAGTCATTTGTGTGCATGGGCCCAATGAAAGTTGAAGGTAGCACGAATTTAGTATGTGTACGAGAAGGCTGTCATACACATTCACATAAAAAGAATATTTTTACAAGGATCCAGTCTCTGTATATTTTCTTTAATAACCATAGTGATGTACTTAGTATACTTTCAAAACCTTGAAACTCCCACACAAAAGCCAGCAATTATAAAAGTACTGTTTTGACGGCCAAGCATGAAGAATAACCTAGGCGTTGGAAAAGGTGTAGTTGCTAAGATATGACAAGGACAAACTAGCATTGCAATTTGGCATGGTGCACCCTATCCAGAGTACATTGTGTGACTTTATTCTGGAAGTACCTACAAATCCTCTGTAGTATTACTGGAAAACTTGAAACATGAAAAGTACCAATAAAAAAATCAAAAGAACTTAAAGCTCAAATAAAATCTTGTTATACCTTTCAGCATTCATCCTATTTATTTTTTCTAACACTACAGACTTCTTTTTAATGTGAAAACAAATTATGTATTCAAAGACTTCAAAGACCAGGCAGCCTCTCTGAATTATATTGTAAGGACCTTGGCTGCACACAGTTCAAAAATAACACAGTGAAAACAATCAAAAATCAGCCTGGGATCCACTGTAAAAATAAAACCAATACATAAATGCAAAGCCAACTATACAAAGGGTGCCTGGTAACTACTCAGCCCTTTCAGAGTTTCAAACAGCCTCCATCCATCATTTCAGATGCTGGTGATAAAACAATTGGTCAGCTCTATGTAGTGCAATGATAATATGATATGCCAGAACTAATGCAGAGAGTGAGTAAATGAAGCATTTACAAAATAAAAAAATGAATCCTAGATGGGAAGATAACCCTTCCCATGTCCTGCAAGGACTTTAGATCAAAATCAGCCTGTGGTCGATCCATTGAGATAAAAAGTTTCAATCCCCTTTAGGTCTCAGGTACACAGAGCTGGTGCAGTGGCATGGATAGGTTTGTCGCTACAGACATGGCAGTGAAGGAGTGTTCACATGTAAAGAACAGGTGCTGAATAATAAATTCAATTGTATGAAATCACATCTGAATGCCTGGAGCATCAGCCAGTGGAACCACTGCTGTAGATCAAGCTGTAGAAGAAAGTTCTGCAAGATAAATCTGCAATTGGCTTGTGGCAAGGCATTCATCCAGTAGGAGAGCTGGTCCCTCCGTGTTTGAAAGCCATCACAGTCCAAGGGCTCCCCCACTTTATCATGTTCCTGCACAAGGCCCAGGGAGCCAGGGGGGGAGGATTGTTTGTTAGAGGTCAAGCAATGAGCAAGGGGCTTATCTCCTACTACCATGATGGGGTTTTCAGCAATGATAACTAGCAACAGCGACCGGTGTGCGTGCATGTTTGCATGCCCCCACGTCAGCTAGAGTAACAGTGAGTATAGGGGATGGCCCTGAATGGATCACAGACCATAGTTTTTTTTTTTTTTTTTTTTTTTGGGGGGGGGGGGGGGGGGGGGTAATGTACAAATTAAGGAGAAGCCCCCAGATTTCACACACACCACCCAACCCAAATGTTGACCCCAAACAAAAA